>JAJGOT010000464.1:417500-680447 GCA_022457155.1 Cladopsammia gracilis | reverse complement strand
TTTGACTACTACTACCAGAATTCATTTCGTTTTTCCTTTCTTATTTAAATTTTGTAATCCCAGTGCGCTTTAAATAACAATAGCCCTAATTTGCATTACAAAACAAAAAAATGAAGGATTCTGGTAGTAGTAGTCAAATGACGTCATCGTGCAAATGGCCTATTTAAAGGTGACATCATATCAATTTCAACAACCTTCAGAACTTGCTAAAAGTGTTCCATTTTAGCTATTAAGTATAACAGTCTGTCTTTGGACAAAGCCGAAATATCGGAAAAAGTTCACAAGGTAAGGAAAATAGCTTTCTTCTGTATCGCAGACTTGTAGCGTTTAATGAAAAATCTGCGTGAATTTACCCTGAATACCACGGGTTATTACTTTTTTACCGATACTCGCGCGAAAGATAAGCGGCAAGCAGCGACAGCGGGACGCAAACGGGAGCTTCACAGTCTATAACCCTTCGACGCAATTTATTTCACTCTTGAAATTATGAGAACGAGCCGATGAAGTCAGAGTAGCGTGAATAGAACCGAATTAAAGCAATTTAGTGCGGTAAATACAATTGAAGATATAAGGAAGTGAAAAGGAAGTTTAAGAAATAAACTGTATAATATCATAGTTATATAATATAAATTTTCAAATTGCCTTTCTTTCCTGAGAAAAGCCATAATATCCTCAGGTGTTTTCATACAAATCCTCCATATTCAGTTAGCCTAGAAGAAAACGGAATTTGAAAGTAACGTTTTTTTTGGAGGGAGGAAAACATGAGAATATGTAAATAAACCCCTCCGAGCAAGGAGAAAAGCAACAAAACGTTTATGTTTGAAAAACGGCTTCCATACATTGGTGGGAGGTGGGTGATTTCACGACAACCATGACTAGCACTGCACCCCACGTGCCAGGAGAATGCCACAAACGCGACTTGCTCAAGCAACGGTGTTAAGCAATTCTCTGTGCTATATATTATTAAAGAAATAAAAAACGCGCCGAGTGCATTATTGAGTTATATAAGCACGCGGGAATTTTTAAGAACACGAGAGAAGTGCAGAGAAGCACGAGCCAATGGCGAGTGCTTCTCGCACTTCTCGAGTGTTCTTAAAAATTCCCAAGTGCTTATAACTCAATAATGCACGAGAACAGTTTTTTTTTTATTTCTTTTATAAAATATAAAAAACGGTTAAAATGAACCTTACGCACGTGCGTGCTTTATCGAGTTATAATGAACTCGGTTTAACCAATCACGGCGCGCGCGTTTCCTTGAGCATTTTATAATGCTACATGAGCTGCAGGAAACGCTGGCTGCAGCTTCGTTTCCTCGACCATTGCAAAACGTCAACTTCGCTGGTTTATGAAAATGGAATTTGAAAACTGACGGTGGAAGAAGGAAAACTGGAGACTGAAAACTCGATGTGTTGAGCCATTATGTTATAAACTCGATCAGTGCTGAAGGCAATTTAGCGTTTTTTTGCCACCAAAGCTGCGGGAACACTGGCTGTAATAGTTTTAGAACGTTTCCGTTTCGCGGCTAAAACATTAAATTCATAACTTATCTATTAACTCATGCATGATTTCATTTCTAATGATGAATAAATTGTAAATGGTTGAAAATGGATACAGAAAAAACAATGTTTTAGCCTGACAGGTTTGGGTCAGGTCGTTTCGGAGGACTGCATGCGTGGGCAGAACAATCTTACCAGAAAATTAGTAGAATATTTGTTTGTTGACAACAATTGAATGTTAGTAAAGAAGTATTTTTTCGTTTGTCTCACGATATAGTCACTTCCGATGTGGATCGCGACGTTTCGACTGCATACTGCTAGTCTTCTTCAGGCGATGGGGTCGACTGGTTACGCGTCACCTTATGAAGCACGATGTTCTGCTGTGATTGGTTGGTTTTCAACAGCTGTGATTGGCGCATTTTTGATCCTCGTTGTTTCGGCGAATAGTTCCCTCGGCGGTCCGTAGTCGTACGGCTCTCCTGTTGTTGTGTTTCTTGATCGTGGGCATCCATGCTTCTGGAATTTCTATTCCACTGTCCCTGTTGATGTTGTTAGGGTTAAGTCTTATGTGGATCACCTCTTTGACCCTGCGTGTGTACCAATGAGGATCACGATCAATAAACTTTACTTCATTCCAAAGCGGGTGGTGTCCGGTGTTGTTGGCGTGCTCTGAAACGGCGGAGGTCTGGGTACGAGCGAATCGGATGTCTCGGTCATGCTCTTTTATTGTCTTGCATAGGTCTTCCAGTCTCGCCGATATAAACTTTACCGCATTCACAGGGGATTCTGTAAACCACGCCATCTTGTTTAGTCGGATCAACAGCGTCTTTAGGCCGCACTAGGTGTGATCTAAGTGTAGTCTCCGACTTGAAAACAGCGCGTACGCCTTCATGTGTTGTTGTAGGCAGCGGCGAAGTTGTTCGGACAGACCTTTGACATAAGGTAAAACCGCAGTAGATTTGAACTCGGTCGTGGGCTCAAAGGATAACCATTAGAAACAAGAACAGATGACAGATGTTTTTTCTCCTTGGAGATAACAGAGGGTTTCGTTACGAGACGTTTGGCGCGCTCGTAAAGACACTTGACAATACCGCGTTTTACTGATTGCGGGTGGTGTGAATCATACGCTAAGTATTGATCAGTGTGTGTAGGCTTCCTGTATACGCTGGTGGTGAGACTGGAAGATTTCGCATGCTAAACAAATAAACCTTACCTGTTAAAATAACCAACAGCAATGCCAGCTAGTCGAAGAAAGAAGCGCGTGTATTTTCCCTTAGATATCATGTTCAAAACTTTTATAATAGTCAAGGTTTATACTTCCATATTCCAACTTCAGCTATAAAACGTAAATATCCCACACTGATTGTTCGCATTTTCCTTGTTTCAGCGCGCACACATTCAATATCGAGATATATTATTTGTATTCAAACACTTTGCGTTCACAAGCGAAACGTGCTGAGGTTTCTACAGCATGGAACATACCATGTAGTACGTAGTGAGGGGAGGGTCGCACTTTTGTCAGTCACTTAAAGGTGGGGGGTCAGGAGTTTTTTTGTTAAAACGCAAGGGAGGGCCAACACTTTTTTGGCAAAAAAAATACCAAAATTCCCCAGCCCCTCCCCCCCCCCCCCCCCCCCCCCCCCCAAGAAAAAACGTACCTTCTCTTAGTTCCCTGGACTGAGGCTGGCATGATCGATCGCGGTTACCATGGCAACGATGCGTCTGCTGACCCTGATATGGTTGGTTTTGTTCATCCCCCCGGGTTAAAACTTTTCATTTCCACTTTGCACCACTTTCTCAGATAATTACTCTTCAGTAGCTACTGACACGGAACACAGGGGCAACACAGGAATAGGCCATTTGCACGATGACGTCATTTGACTACAACTACCAGAGTTCATTTCGTTTTTCCTTTCTTATTTACATTTTGTAATCCCAGTGCGGTTTAAATATCAATAGCCCTAATTTGCACTACAAAACAAAAAACTGAAGGATTCTGGTAGTTGTAGTCAAATAACGTCATCGTGCAAATGGCCTATTATGCTGTGTTTTGGTCAAAACTGCCCTAAATATTAACTAACCACATCTGTAAGTGAAATTTGATCCTCGCGCGGGATTCGAACCCAAGACCTTGCGATACCGGCGCAATGCTCTAAACACTGAGCTACCAAGCCATATGGATAGACAGTCAATTGATGTAGACAGTCAATAACGGAATATACTAAACTATCACTGAGTATATCACGAACTCACAATTGGCTATCTATCATATGGCTTGGTAGCTCAGTGGATGGAGCACTGCACCGGTATCGCAAGGTCATGGGTTCGAATCCCGTTCAAGCCTGAATTTTTTCAGGTTGGTCATTTGATAGCACACTCGACTGCGAGGATCAAATTTCATCCGCATTTCACATACCTTATTTCATGAAATTTTGGCGACACTTAAATTTAGCAAATTTAGCGATTTTTCTAAAAATCGCTAAATTAAAATGCACCAAAATTAAGTGTCGCTAAATTTAAATCGTCGCTAAATTAAAGTGAGTACAATATGAAATTCCGCCATCTGGTCAGTTTCACACAATCATACTGTTTTACGGTCGATTATGACGTGTATCGGATGTCTCGTGCACATATCAGTCATTTCAGCTTGACAACTGAATTGGATTCTTCGCTAGTATTAAATTTTGCATTCCCGTATGGACTCCGCGGATTCTACGTTTATAAAGAGCTGTGAAATCCTAGACTAAATGAAAAGCTTGACACAATTCACAATTCGCCAAAGTTTCAGTTCGTGAAATCGCGAAAATTAAGTGACTTATGTTCCAAAATTTACGAAAAATCGCTAAATTAAAGTGCCGCTAAATATGAATTTTTGAAAATCGCTAAATTAACGTGTCGCCAAAATTTCATGTAATAAGGTATATGATTTCCATATATTTATTTTCATAACTACATTTGCTCATGCATGAAATTGCTCTTGGAACACTAAGATGAAAATATCAAATGATTCCTCCAAGGAAAAACAAACTACAATCAGTTTTACAACGATTTGTTCCACGATAAACGGGAGAAACCTGAAAAAAAAAATGGCCAATTTTTTCGGCAATTTGCACAAGTTCATTTCCATTCTGCCCATCCTCAACCAAAAGCAATTAATGCTCTTTTTTGTGCACTAGTAGAATATTTGTTAACAAAACTGGACCATTTCCATGATTGAAACAAATATGTTTTTTAAATTTGGCTTCTCAAAGTGATGCTAAAAATATGTGACATTGCTCCTAAACAATTAAGGTAAACCAAGCCGGGCATGTCTTAAAGTCTGTTTAATCTTTCTCTGTAAAATAAACATTTACACTGAATGTCCTCAGTAAAAACAATTAACACCATTTGAGTGAGCACCATTGCTCGTCTACTAAACATTAAGATTGTACAAGTGTTTTTGAATTTCAATGAAAAGTAGTTTATAGGTTTTTAATACCGAATAGCGCTTGTGGTCGTATAATAAGATATCAGAGGTCATATCAGTCATGTCGGTCCGTACGCCATCTGACTTCGCGCGAGCCAAATATTTTCCCGTCCGGCCCTCCCACTCAGTCAATAAGTATGGCCTAATTGCACAATGAAATTGCAAAGCGGCTCATATCAATTTCAACAACCTGCAGAACTTGCTAAAAGTGTTCCATGTTAGCAAAGTATAGCAGTCTGTCTTTGGACAAAGCCGCGAAACATCGGAACCAGTTCACAAGGTAAGGAAAACAGCTTTCTTCTATACCGCAGTCTTATTATAGCGATTAATGAAAATTCTGCGTGAATTTACCCTGAATACCAGAGGTTATTACTTTTTTATGGATACTCGCGCGAAAGATAAGCGGAAGCAGCGACAGCGGGACGCAAACGGGAACTTCATGCACAGTCTATATTAACCCTTCGACGCTTTTTATTTCACTCTTGAAATTATGAGAACGAGCCGATGAAGTCAGAGTAGTGTGAATAGAACCGAATTAAAGTGTTTAGTGTAGCAAATACAATTGAAGTTATAACGAAGTATATAATATCATAGTTATATAATATAAATTTTCAAATTGCCTTTCTTTCCTGAGAAAAGTCATAATATCCTCAGGTTAGTCCTGCCTCAGGTGTTTTCCTACAAAATTTAATCCTCCATATTCAGTTATCCTAGAAGAAAACGGAATTTGAAAGTGATGCTTATTTTGGAGGGAGGAAAACATGAGAATATGTAAATAAAACCCTCCGAGCAAGGAGAAAAGCATCAAAAAGTTCATGTCTCGGAAAAGCGGCTTCCATACATTGGTGGGAGGTGGGTGCTTTCACGACAACCTGACTAGCTCTGCACCCCACGTGCCACGAGAATGCTACAAACGCGACTTGCTTATTATAAGCAACGGTGTTAAAGCAATTCTCTGTGCCATATATTATTGCTACATAAGCTGAACGAAACCGGATCCGGCTACAGCTTCGTTTCCTCGACCGTTGCAAAACGTTAACTTCGCTGGTTTAAAAAAATGGAATTTGAAAACTGAAGGCGGAGAAAGAAAAACTGGAGACTGAAAACTGGAGTGTCTTGAGCCGTCATTTTATAAACTCGATTTGCTCAACACAATTTAGAGTTTTTGTAGCCTGACACAAGCTGCAGAAAACACTAGCTGTAGTTTTAGAACGTTTGCGTTTCGGGAAAACATTAAATTCAGAACTTATCTGACTTATGCATGATTTCGTTTCTAGTGATGAATAAATTTTAAATGGTCGAAAATGTGAGAATGAGTACGGAAGAAACAATGTTTTAGTCTGAGAGGTTTGGGTCAGGTCGTCTCGGAGGACTGCATGCATGGGCAGAATAATCTTACCAGAAAATTCGTAGAATATTTATTTGCTTATGACAACAATTGAACGTTGGTTGGCACCTGTTTTGTAAGCACCCAGTCTGAGCAACAAATAGATATTCCATGAGAATGCCATCAGGTTTTTAAACGGGATACTTCTACGGTGTTCAGATATTATTCGACAATTCCCTGTGATTTTGATGCCAAACAAGCTGCAGAAAGCACTGACTGCTGCTTTAGGCCACGTATACACTGAGTTTCAATTTGAAAACGACGTTTTCGCAATGAAAACGTTAACGCGAGCACCCCTCCCCCCCCCCACATGATTACTAATAACAATACTTTTTATTTCTATAGCGCCATTTCTATCAATAAACCTATAGCCCTTAAAAACAGATATATTTAGTGAAAATGTAAAAGAAACGACTAAATATAAGAGTCTTAACTCAGTCTACTCTTAAAAGTACTGAAGCATGCTGTAGTTCTAATATGATCGGGTAAATTATTCCATAGTATAGGTGCAGATACTAAAAAAGCGCGTTTTTCATAGGTTTCAAGATTGTACTTAGGGACTACTAGCAGTTCTTTATTCGGAGCGAAATTTTCTGCTGGGCATATATTTAATTAAAGCTAGTGTCCGTAAAATATTTAGGTCCAATTTCAAGCTTTAAAAGTCAGTTAAAATCTTGAACTCTATCATAGATTTAACTGGGAGCTGATGCAGTTCTTATGTTCAGAAAAGGTTAAATGAACTCTTGTTTGTTAGCATTATGAATCTTATCGACACAATTTATAAACTGAGCGTGCTATTAGAGAACGCAATAGGAATAAATGAGCTTTACTGTTCTGCTTATAAGTAAATCGATGGCATGGGCCTCCCAATTATTTCACCCAAAAAGTGACGGGGTGGTCTATCTTCTGAGACTTTATTTGTAACAGCGTAAAACTTTGCAAGGCTAATAAGTTTGCAATTATTTTGACATGCACATGATATGCAAATTAGGTCACGTGACTTATTACGGCCACAAAGTCTTAATAAATCTTTAAGCAAAACTCTCACCAGTTTATACCAACAGTTACGTATTTTGACTGCTCCCAAATGGTTGACAAAGTCTGCAACAAAATATCTGTGCCCGAAGCTTTTGAAATATTTCATTAATTTTGAAAATAAACGACATTTTGCACTTGCGCCCCGTCCCCACATACAAGTAATTTAAGTTTATCACCCATTTGTTTTGATTATGCTAAAAAGGCCGGGCTCAGAAATGATGTATCTAATAGGCAAAATATTATAATCCTAAAGGGAGCTTCCGGTAGATAAGAAAAACTGGTGCCATTTTGCTTCTTATAATTTTGAGCTGAAAATAACCCTGACAGGTTACGTGACTTAATTTGCATACGTTATGTACGTCAATATGACAACATTGTCAAACATATTAATCTGTCAAAGTTTTTCGTTTGTATAGCTTAATCCTCAGAAGATAGACCACCCCCTCACTTTTTGGGCGAAATAAGTAGCGGCCCATGCCTGAATTTACTTAAGTGCATGAAATTGCTTTTGCATATATAAGGAGAGAAGTTACAAAGGCATGTTTTAATTGCGTCTGGAAGGGGAATTTCGAACCTGTACAGTAAAAAACAGCATTCAGTATTGCTGCCATGAGCGACAGAACAGGGGCGGATTTAGGGGTGGGCCGAGGGGGCCGCGGCCCCCCCTTTTGCCTGGGATTATTATATTTATTTTTTTTAATATTTTAATTAGCAACGTCTGTCAGATGGTATTTTGCAACTTTTGCTTTGTTTCCTGAGATATATTTCCTTTATTATCAATATGAACATTATCAAGCGTTGTTCGAATCAACCCGCCTTTTTAAACAAGTTTCAAGAATGTTTACAGAAGCACCATGGGAGAAGACCGCCTCAACGCACTGTTGCTGCTCTTTGTTCACAAAGACGTAGCTTTAGATTATGGTCACGGCAATTGTTGACGACTATGCCAAGCGTAACCAGAGAAGGATGATATTAATCAACCCCGGCAGTGACTCTTCTTAAAGTCATTTCCACGGGATATTTCGTTTGTTTAATTTGTTTTTGAAAAATTATCTTAAGGGACGGGCCATTATTTTTTTGACGAGGGGGGTTGGAAAATTTTCGCATGCAAACATTTTTTTTTATATGCGGCACCTGCTGCAAACAATTTATTTTGTGTCTCCGTCCAACTGCTATACTTCCAGCAACAACTTTTTTTCTTTATTTTTTGCTTGCATACAATTTATTTCAGTGTTTATAGCCTCTGCAAACAATTTATTTCAAAATTTCCCCCCCCCCCCCCCCCCCCACCCCGTCAAAAAATAATGGTCCGTCCCTAAAATCTGTCATCCAAAGCCTTCATTTTTGGTCACAAATGTTCCCAGAATGCATGCAGTATAGCATCAATTTTCCGGGGGGAAATGTTGGTGCTTTGGCGCGAGGTTGCGCTCTCGCCGCAATTGCTGCTGCTCATGTTTGATTTAATATTATTGTTAAGTTGGAAAAGGTCATGTCATTCATCAAAACACGTATCATTTTAAAAGTGTTTATTGTACTTCTTTGACAACCACACCAGTATTTTATTAAATATTTCAGCATTTCTTGTTCAATATGAAATCCAAGCAATTCATAAATTTAGACGTCCAGAATGCACCAGATTGCATCTCCGAGTACTCCAATTGTCAAAATTTTTCGGGGGGCATGCCCCCGAACCCCCCTAGATTGTCACGCGTTCGGCGCTCCTGATGGGCGCTGGCGCGCCCATATTGTCACTATAAAAATTGCTCCGGCCCCCTCTTTATAGATTTCCTGGATCCGCCCCTGCTGAAATGTGACTGATTTATCAAACACAACAAGGCGAATATAAGTCAGAAAGAACTACATTATGATTTTTCATTTTTGGATCATTTTACTCAAGAAAAAAACTAGAATTGTTCGTAAACAGAGACACCCGGCGGCTGCGGTTTTATAATTAGCCTTGGCGTTGGTCAATATTTTGGGGTTGCCATAAGCTGGCTGATTAGCCTCTTTTGTCTATTGCCAGAATTCGATCGAGGACATTATCATGACAAAAGAACTTCCGTTACTTATGAGTTCTTGTTTACGAAAGAAAAAAATTCCATAAAATATCGCTGGCTTTTCCTCAAACAGGTGCATCTATAACTGGAAAAAAATCGATAAGTGAATTTTCTCATTTTTTTTACTCCATTTAGTAGTTTTCATCTTCGACTGGGTGGATATTATATCATACCTAATTGCAGAAACGTTGTCAGAAACTAACAAATAACAAATAGGAAATAATTACCTTAATGATATTCACAGAGGATAAAAGGACAGAAATTGTTAAAAGAAATAAAAAACTATTCATTCCTGAGATAAAAATTGATTCATTTATTTGATAGAATTTTGTTTGGAAGAAATGTATGCGAAAGAACACCTCTCAAGGTAATCAACTCGGTCAACTCCTATTTGGTATTTTCTATTTTATATGACAACGTTTCTACAATTAGGTGTATGTTAACCCACGGACGTACAAGGGGGGGGGGGGGCAAGGGGGGGATGCCATTCCCCCTCAAGGTAATCAACTCCTATTTGGTATTTTCTATTTTATATGACAACGTTTCTACAATTAGGTGTATGTTAACCTTCGGACCTACAAGGGGTGGGAGGGGGGAAGGGGGTGTTGGATGCCATCTTTCTCCGATCTTTTCAAGAGCATTTATTGTTAGCTCATACCGTCTTCACTAGCTGTTCGTTTATCCTTAAGACGCATTTTGGCAAAGTTTGGCGACAATCAGTTGCTATGGTAACAAGATATGATGTTCTAAGTAACATGAGGTCAAGTCATTTTTGAATAAAAATGCGTATTTGTCACTTTTTGTTTTTCCTATGGAAAAACACATAAAACGCCAACAAAAGCAGCAAAATGTTAACTTGTATCACATGAAAGACTATCTATTAGAGGTAAAATATTTCCCAGATGTTGTAACACCGCAAGTTTGCGTGTACGTCCGAGAGTTAACTTACTAGAACGCAGTTTTAACCAGCTTGGATAGATAGCACATGCATGTGGCTAATTCCAATTAACAATTTCGTAAAAATATGAAAAAAGGAAGTGACACACTCGAACACCAACCCCGCAGCCTGGCCGCGAAGAATTTCGTGCTTATTTCATTTTTTTCTATTTTGTCAAAAGGTGTATGTGCTTCTCTAACGTTGTGACGTAACTTATTAATTTTGTATTCTACCCTATTGCAAAAATTGTAAACTGTGTTCGTTGAATGACCCTTGAATATGTTTTCACGCCAGAAAGTAAATAATCAAGAACACAAATATAACAGTTTCCGACCAGACGGTTAAATAAACCACCCATTGACTGACCAGTAGCGTGAGATCTCGACCTATAAAACGAGATCTCGATTTGTAAGTATAGTGGTTACAACATGAGCGTAGGTGTTGTTCAGTATTAGATTTGCAATCACGAGCCGCGAATGCTCGCTTCCTGTCCGCGTGTGTCGAAGTTTTGGATGTTTGTGATAAACTTTTTTTACATCAGTGGTCTACCTGTAATGTTCTAAAAAGACTGGAATTTAGAAACCTTCAGTTCATATTCTTCGCCCAGGAATGGCGTTTTTGGTCAGCATATTTAAAATACAGTCCTGAATTTTCCAGAGTTTGAGTTTAAGGCGGGGGTACACATGGATTTGAGTGAAATTTGAAGATGTTTAAAGAAGGGATAGAAGAAAGAAAATGATTTCTGGAACACCAACAGACAGTTGATACCCACGAAAGAACACCCCAGGTTGCTACTGGACTAACTTGGTGTCCGCCTATTAATTATTAACTACAAATTCAAATTCTATTTTTAAAACTTCACTAAATCTTCAATATTTCTTATTTCTCTAAATTTTACAAATCCTTTGAGAAAAACTATTTCCTTCCAAACATGCCCAAAAATCACCCCAAAATTCACAAAATACCCCATAACATAGATTCATGAGATGAGCAGAATGTTTTTGGATTGCTTGAAACGTGAACGAGATATTTGCATTGAAGCCATGTCAAGTGGCGGAAAAATGGCGTTCATGTAGACCCCGCTTAACTAGCCAATCAGAACGCGCGAAAAACATTATCCATTGGTTTGGTATGTACTGTATTAATTCGATACAGCGCCCTCCATCCAATAAACGGAAGTAAAATCTTTATATTTACTCGGCATATTGCAGGAGAGAAAATAATGGTGGATTTTGGACTTAGGCCTGGTTCAGACGCTGAACTTTTCTTGAGCCGAACCTAATACCTTGAATTAAGTACATGAAAAGTTCGGCGTCTGAATCAGTTAAGAACGGCTAATTGAATTTGGAACGGATCAGCCGTTCTTCCCGCCTGGCTCAGCCGGGAATTTCGGCTTTGGAACGGCTTTGATTCAGACGCCGAACTTTTCATGAGATGAACCTAATGCATAAAAGTTATTATAACTTACATGCAGTTTCTCGTATGTTTACACTTTGCCTGAAAACCTCTGTCCTTTTGATTTGTTTCTCTTCAAACTGAATTAAGTTCGGCTAATTAAGTTCGGCGACTGAATCAACAGGCGTACTTTTGTTAATTTGGTCGGTCCAAATTCGAATTAAGTTCGGCTCATGAAAAGTTCGGCGTCTGCACTGGGCCTTAACCCGGCTTTAAACTAAAACGCTTGTGTTATTTTCAAAAACAGACATTGTTGCAGGTTATGAGGATTATTGCAATTATTTTGCTATTCCAAGTCTCTGCAGTGACTGCAGGTATGTAACTATAAGTGAATGAAAAATGAATAAATAAATAAAACTGAATAAACTGAATTAATTAATTAAAAAATAAACAGGTTTATAAATGCAAGGAAATAAACGGTTATTTTCAGTATGTGTTTTAAACGTCAACAAGGAAGACCTGTTGCTACTGTGACGAAGTAAATGCTACATTTAATCTGATTCCAACAGCAAGTGCGTGAGATGTACTGTGTAGAAGTGAGTTTAAAGTATAAAAATACAAAGAATATACAAAGTTTCAAATAGAACGCGAAATACACTTAAATGTATTGCCAAACGCCGCCAAATATATACAGCTAAATTGGATAAAATTATTCTATAGAGAAGAATAAGAATAAGTAGGCTTGGAGATAAAGTGAGGATTACAAGGATGGAAGTGGATTACAGTTCATCAAATTTGACTGTCACAGATGGTCAAGAAATCAAAATTGCCATTCTTATGGAATTTTGACTTGTTCAGTCGTTATATTGTCTCTTGGGTCGTTTTTATTTCCTTGATTTCATCCCTTTTTGGCGATTTTTCCTTCCAATTTCAAGATAATAAAACTACTTCTGGCCATACTGATCATGAAGACAAGGTATATCAGCGGTGATACTGTACCTTTGACTTGCATGCCACTGAGTACTAAACGTTTCGTTTTTTGTCTCTGAACACAGGTAACTTGGCACTTAGACAACCAGCCAACATGTCAATCACTTTAAACGACAATGTCATAGCTGGATCAGCAGTTGACGGCAATCCACAAGCGACGCTGTATTTGGATTCTAAATACTGGTGTGCAGTCACCAGTCTATCGACGGACCCCTGGTGGCGAGTGGATTTGGGAAAGAGTTACATAGTAGAGGAAGTAAAGATTTTCAGTCGAGCGGATGGTGACGGAAATGGATTGATCAACTTTGAAATACGAATAGGTTGGTAAAAAATGTTACACTCATGCTGGCGCCCACCTGTCTCACAAGGCATTGAAATACTGCCCCGATTGCCGGTCAGTTGTAGAACTGTAATTACTGATGTGCATAGGCGTACGGGCCGGGGGGGCTGGGGGGGCTGCAGCCCCCCCAAATTTTGGGCAACTCAGATTTTTTGGGCAGCAAGAGAAATTTGGGCAAAGCAGAACAGAACAAGTTTCACTTTGCCTTAGTTTCGCGCTGAATGGAACGAAGAAAGAAACATTCATTGATTTCTACTACACGAAATCAATTAGCGAAGGCGACGTACTGTGTGAACAGGTGAAATCTGCTATCACTGAACTCAATCTTGACCTCAAGAACATTGTTGGTAAAGCATTCGATGGGGCGGCTAATATGAACGGTGTACACTAGGGACTCTCAACAAGAATGGAAGAGTGCTCCCCGCTCGGTATCTGACATCCACTGTTACGGGCATGTGTTAAGCCTCGCCCTTCAGATACTATGACACGGATTGAACCATTGCGAAACGCTCTGGAGACTATCCAGGCCCTGTACAACTTCTTAGAAGCGAGTCCCAAACGACACGCCCGGTTTAGTGACACAGAAGTGTAAGGTGAGGATCTCAAACTGACGCTGAAGTCATTGAGTGCCACGTGATGGTCATGCCGGTGGGAAGTCGTAAAGGCCGTATACGGGCAAATGGAACGCATTGTCAAAGCCCTGCTCGCGCTGTCTTCAGACAAAGATCCGAAAACCTACTCTGAGAGCAGAGCCTTATTGACCGCCATTTGGGACTTAGAGTTTATCTTCGGACTGTTTGTGCTGAAAGTAATCCTGAGCAACACTAATAGTCTGTGCCGATATCTTCAGGGGAACACCGCGGTCGACGTCATCTCCGCTCGTAGAAATGCCAACATGACCATTCAGACCCTACTACGCCAGTGTCGGAGTGAAGACAGTTTCAACAGCGTATGGCAGATAGCATCAGCAATGGGTCTGAAAATGAAGAAGTGGCTGACCAATTCTCAGTTTGAATTACGAGAAGCCAAGGCACCCAGACAAACGCAGCTGACACCGGAATCGCACCACCGTATTAACACTTACTATGCGTCCATTGACAAGGTGCTGTTGAGCTTGAGTTCAGGTTGAGCGGAAATGACCCTGAAATACTCTGTGCTTTGAGATATATCTGTCACAGTGAAACACCTGATAAAGAAAGCTTCTCCCGCGTTGCTAAATTTTACAAAGTCGACGGCGAGATTCTGGAAGCCGAGAAGAAAATGTACTCAAGTTTTCGTCGTGTGCACAGATTAGGCTACATGACTATTTCAGAAATCGGCTGGAGACAATGCACGAGAATGATCTATTTGATATGTTTCCAGAGTTTTCTAATGTGGTACATATCCTTGCAGTGATACCTGCTACATCGTGTTCTGCAGAACGATCATTCAGTGCGTTGCGTAGATTGAGAACTTACCTCTGTAACATTGCACTTATTAACATTGAAAGGGCATATGCCAACTCTGTAGTCAACAATGACATGGATCGCATCATTGATATCTTCGGCCGTCGAAATGGCAGAGACAGCTATTTCTGTTAACGTGTTTTATGATAGATTCATATGTAAGAATATTTTCACTTCATATGTAGGCCTATGTTAGTGCACCGTATGACCCTCGTTTCTTTTCGACTGTTTCGTAAAAATTTGGGCAACTTGCAAGAATTTTTTGGGCAAACGGTTCACCGCCCCCCCTGGCCAAACATTGCCCGTACGCCTATGCTGATGTGGCTGTACAACCTTATCTTATATTAGAGCCACAAGCCTTGTTGCAGTTGCTGCAGGAAAATCCAGGGCCTGTTGACAGCACTGCTGTTACCCTCTTTCGTCTTCGTTTTAATCTTTCCTCTTTAATTCCCATTCATGATTGCTTATCCCTCTTCTGATACTGGATGTCTTTGAGCCGGTATTGTTCGGACTGTCTCCAATTGCTGAGATCTGTCACCATTTCTTTTCTAGCTTGCAAATGTGGTCGCCACCTCCTGTCACTCGGATCGACGAATAACAGCTCAATATTCGCAAGCTAGGGCATCTCGTAGTCTTAAATGTAATTTCCTTACCCGTTCATTTTTCGTATGCAGGAGACAGTCTTGAAAATGACGGCAACTCTAACCGGAAGTGTGGTGACCAATACAATATGACGTCAGCACAAAACAAATCCTTCTACTGTAATCCGGGAGTTCGAGGACGATACGTAAACATTCGAGTCCCAGGTAAAAACAAGAAGCTGGAGATTTGTGAAGTGTCAGTTAACCCTAACCCTACAGGTAAGGAAAAACTATTAAAGGTCTTTGTGGAATATTATGCGTGAATGTCTGATTTTGCGAAACAATTTAAAGGGAAGATATTAGCGCGATTCGGTCACTGTTTGTTAACCTGCCTACTCCACAATAATGAGTACAGCTTCGCCTTTATGGCCACCAATAGAATAAAGCTCTTTCGGAGTGTCTTTGAATATAACAGACCTAAAAACTTTCATGGACTGTAAGTAAATGTTACGAGAACAATAGCCAAACCAAACGTGATACGTAAAAGGTTTTGCATGTGGTATGTTTTCAAAGGAAAAATAACAGATTCCAATTTTTGTATATTATGTACTTATATTTCCGTGCGCCATGACCGAGAGCCAAATATTTTCCCATCCAGCCCAACCTAACTTAGTCAATAAGTATTTTATCATAAGTAGTAATAAAAGGTCATTTTACTCCGTTTTACTGCCCAGCAAGTGCCTAGTCAATGACGTCACAATATACCTTCCTGCATACTAATAAACGGAATCCCTTTTCATGACGTCAATACCTATTCCTTTTGTCTTGTTGTATACTAATTTGGATTTCCTGCATACTCATTTGGATAGGTAAGTAATTATTTACCTCTACCTGTACCAACACAATAGGAACAATAGACCGGCCCAAACTTGCCCGCTATATAGCAAATCACTTCAAAACTAAACACAACTGACAGATATCCTTTACAGACATAGAGCAAAACAACATGCCTTGTCCAGGACTCGAACCTGGGTTACTGCGGCCACAACGCAGTGTGTTAACCACTAGACTATCAAAGCTGTGGATATTATAACCGAATAAAATTAATAAGAGGGTTCCGAAACATTCAAGTTTAGAACTGAATACAACTGCACAGTTTCAAAAACCGCTTCTTATTCGTATTTACCACATGCGCAACATTCTTATAGCCGCTTCATCGCTAGACTCTAGGTCGATTTTCAGTTTCCCAGCGCTTTATTTCTTTACCGATCGCTTTCAAAGTTCAAACTTTTAATTATTCAAACTCAATTTAAATATGTAATTATGCCCATGGGAAATACAAATGAGTATTCTCACGGGCAGGACGCGGGTATAAAGGGTAGGGTGTAAGATATTACGACACTCTTCATCAACCACCAAACGAAGTTGGTCAGGTTTTGGTGGATAAAACTCAACCCGGCTTGCAAAGTACAAAGTATGGCTGAACAAGATAGTGGGAACATCGTACGCCCCGGTTTGGAAGCTCAAGGACAAGTACAAGGAGTCCCGGTTCAAGCTCAGGCACCAGTTCAGGCCCCTGCGCAAGAAGCGGCTCAAGTCCCGGAATTGATCGGCCAGGGAGGCCTGATGTAATGATCAGCGTGAAGTGAATGTGATAATTCTAGAATGTTAATCGGCCAGGGAGGCCTGAAATACTGATCAGCGTGAAGTTACTGTGATAATTCTAGAATGTTATCGGCCAGAGAGGCCTGAAATATTGACCAGTGTGAGGTTAATGTGATAATTCTAGAATATTAATCGGCCAGGGAGGCCTGAAATACTGATCAGCGTGAAGTTACTGTGATAATTCTAGAATGTTATCGGCCAGGGAGGCCTAAAATATTGACCAGTGTGGAGTTAATGTGAAAATTCTAGAATATTAATCGGCCAGGGAGGCCTGAAATACTGAGTAGCGTGAAGTTACTGTGATAATTCTTGAAAAGTAACCGGCCAAGGGGGCCTGAAATATTGACCAGTGTGAAGTTAATGTAATAATTTCTAGAATATTAACCGGCCAGGGAGGCCTGAAATACTGATCAGCGTGAAGTTACTGTCAGTCATAGTTCTAGAAAATTAATCGGCCAGGGGGGCCTATTGACCAGTGTGAATTTATTGTGACAATTCTAGAACGGTAATCGGCCAGGGGGGCCTGGAATATTGATCAGTGTGAAATGAACAAGATGATTCTAGAATGTTGATTGGCCAGGGAGGCTTGAAATACGGATCAGTACAGGATTTAATACGTTAATTATGTGGTCAGCCATGGAAGCTTAAAATAGGGATTTCGATCACTCAGTAAGGGAACTGGGAATAGTAATTAATGCTTTATGTTTGTGTGTTCCTATCAGGAACCAGATGAGCATTTGAGAGAGATACGAACCAGACTTGAAAAATTAGAAAACAAGCAAAATGCTACAGTGGAGGATTTGCTAGGACAGTTTAGGAGACTGGTCACATCAAAGTCTCCGTTCTTCAACAAAGACCAGGCGTTAGATTGGCTTTTACAGGTGAAGATGGTACCAAAGGAATTGAATCATCCCAAGGCAAAGTACTTTGCGGCAGTGGTAGAGGCTTTAAGAGAGAAAATTTCGGTTCCTGAGGAGCAGTTCAAAATATCTGACTACCTTACTAGGAGATAGAAAAGGTCCTGGAAACCATTTCGAAGGTGGACAAAGCCACCAATTCAGCGTCACCAGACCAACCATCAAGCTCAGGTTACACCTGGGGCCCAGCAGTGAAAAGGCGGATCAATCGTAGGGATGGGGTTCGGTATTTTAATTGCTCTCGTTTTGGTCACTTCCAGAATCAGTGCCCTGATCGAAGTGATTATCCACCATCGAAAAGAGGAAGGAGGTTGGATATCCTACAAAAGTGATCTGCAATAGGGACGATCGGATAAAGCGTGAATTGAATAATACATGGGATTTTGTAAGTCTTGTGGAATTTATGTATAAGGCAAGAGAGTGAAAATTGAAAAAAAAGAAAGTCAATAAAGATGGATGGATAACAATAAAGTCTCTGAGTGATATTGACAATTTTGAGTAAGGGTTTCAAGACAAGATAAAATAGATAAATGAAATAAGGGTAGAACTTCGCCCCTTAAATCCGTGTGTCGTCTGTTTAGATGCATTTGATAAGTTTTCTTTTTTTTTTGGGGGGGGGGGGGAGAGTTTCGGATTTTGTTCTTGGATTAGGGCGAGCAACTCCCATTGGCCACTCTTTACTCTGGAGAGTCTTTGGACGTACTTTTCAGTCGTTTTGAAGTTTGCTCCTTCCTGATCGGAAACCCCATTAACATTACAAGATAGTAGGATGATAATAACAAATGGTAAAACGCGGTGGTACATTTTTATGTCTTATTCATTATTGCATCCATTAGATCTTTTTTCCCAAGACCAAAAAGAGAAATGGACAGTGCGCTGTCATACAATGCTGTTTTGGGAAAGTTTAAAGAGGACATAGGAGCACTTCGAGTTCGAGAAGAAGTATCTTGGGTTAATATCAATGGGGTTCCCGTTCGGGAAGGAGTTGGGATGTTACCAAAAATTACAGAGATTCTAAAGACGGACCAGCCTCCAGATTTGTCTCTACTACGACTCAGAGATCCAGACCAGTTTGTATCTGGGATGCTAAATAAAAATGCTCTTCAATGGGAGGGAGTGCTAAGGGAACATCCTTTCAAGGAGAGAATCATGGATTGGCTGAAGAATGGTGTTGATATATTTGAGTTTTGTCAGCCATTTCGTGGAAGGTTTAAAAATGTATACTATGATTCGGAACTCCCTCCACAAAAAACATTGGCAAACAACGCTTGGTGCAAAGTATTTACTGATTCTGTTTCAAGTGAGATCCTTAAACGCATCAGGTCTGGGGCTGTATACCCTTGGAGTAAAGTGGAAGAGCAGAAACCTCCACATCTCGTGCTGTCGCTTACAGTAGAACCATCGAAGCCAAGCTAGATTGTGCATCGATGCACGTTTTCTGAATTTGTGGATGAAAGATAGCCCTTTTCAATTAGACAAGTTGGCAGATGTTCCGCGTTATGTGTGTAAAGACTCATACATGTCTAAGTGCGACGATAAGTCGGGATATGATCTTATCTTACTCAATGAAGCATCTAGATCCCATTATGGTTTTCAATGGGGTGGTTGGTACTTTGTATGCGCAACATTGCCTTTTGGGTGGAAGGAATCCCCATTTGTTTACCACACCGTTGGCCTAGCTGCTTCAGGTTATTTTCGTTCTATAGGAATTCCGTGCTCGTTGTACATTGACGACAGGCTGAATGGCGAGTTATTGACGTCATCAGTGCCTTGGTCCATACCCACAAGCAAACGTACAGCGGAATTTGGCTTCAAGGCGGCACAAGCAGCACTTTTTATAGTCCTATCTACGTTGATAGGATATACCATTGGCATAGCGAAATCATGTTTGCAGCCAAAGAGGGTTTTTAACCTATCTGGGATTCATCATTGATAATGAAAAGCTGGCGTTCAGGTTGCCTCGTGAAAAAATCGTGTCTTTTGCCAAGTTGAGAGAAAGCATCTTGGAACGCAGAAAATCTGTAGATGTGAGGACATTACAACGTTTGTAAGGAAAATGCGTCTCGTTCTTGTTAGTGGTACCGGGGGCAAAACTATTTATAAGGACTATGAGTGCTGCCATCGGATCAGCTTCACCGAGTGGCCTATGTCACCGGCTCTGAGAGAAGAGATTATGCACTGGCGTTTTTTGGATCAGTGGTCTGAGGTAATGCCGTGGCTCGATGAGAAGCAGCTACGATTATCATTATCCACAGATGCGTCGAACTCTGGATGGGGCTGTGTATTGCATTTACCCACGGGTGATCGGTCGTGTCGGGACTATTGGTCGGAGACGGAGAAACCCTTACAGATCGCAGCGAAGGAATTATTGGCACTCGTAACGGCCTTACACTCGATTCCGGACGACATTCGGGATTGTAGAGTGGATGTAAACGTTGACAGTCAGATAGTAATTGGGGTAGTTGAAGGACAGGGTAGCAGGTCTTCGCCAGAGCTCACGGCGGGCATCAAAGACCTCTTCAGGCTGCTGTGTCAAAAGAATCTTCAAATTAAACTATCTTATGTCCCTTCGTCCGAAAATGCTGCGGATTGCTCTTCTAGGGTTGTGATTGCGTCAGATTGCAGGTTGACCGCCAAGTCCTGGCGACTGATCGAAGAGCACTTTGGTGGTGTTACGGGACATTCCTTCGATCTTATGGCATGGCGCTCGATTCTAATGTAGTTAAGGATCACTCGGGCAATCCGTTGCCGCATTTTACACCGTGCGCAAGTCCAAACTCGTGGGGCATCAATGTATTTGCACAAGACCTCGCCGATGAGAAGTTTCCGTTGACCAATCCTTATGTTTTCCCGCCGTTTTGTTTGGTTGCCCCGCTAATGAAATTCTTAGGGAAGTTTGGCTTCTCGTACACAATGGTGGTGCCGGAAACCTGTCTCAACCGTTTTGGTGGCCTCGAATGTTATACCAAACATCGGATTTCGATTCGGCTGGGCTTGCCAGGTGAGATGGGAGTCATCGAGGCGCCATCTAAGGCCGGATTTAGGCCAACGCCATACCGTGTGACATTATAGGCTTGTAGAATCGCTAATGTGTTAAAAAGAAAAAGTTCGGGAAGGACAATGTACAGATGATCATGTGTCATGGCACATGCACATGATCGAACCTCAGTGACACTGACTCAACTAGTATGTAAAATTGTAAGAACAGTATCAGTAATACTTAATTAAAGCTTAGGACGATGATATTATTAAGGTGTACTATGAATAATATGATATCAAAACGTGTGGTAAAAAGGTTTCTTTCGACTTTCAGCCTTTGCCGCGAGTTCCAAAGGTATTCATAGCCTCGGTTGCGTGTCCACAGTGCGGATACCCAAACGATGAGAGTTTCTGGTTCTGCCAGCAATGTGGATATGCGCGCAAAACGTTACTTATGGAGAGTGATCAAAGAAAGAAACGTCGTAGTGTAGACGAGCAAGCGATTGCAGCAAGAGTCGACCAGTTAGCCCGACAACGGGGAGCGTCCAAGTATACGAAGCAGAAGAGCGCTTTAGAGAAAGAATTGGAGGCATTTCTATTGTCCCGTTCGAATCCACAATCAATAGCGTCAGCACAACCGAATGATGTAATCGCGTTTTTGATCTGGAAAGATCAAGGCGGAAGAACGCAAGTCCATTCGTTAAGTTGCATGGCTGAAAATCGATCGGCATGGGCAGGGAAGGGGACTTTGTGATTGTCCCACACGACTTGCCTCAGGTACGGTAGACTCAACAATTGGGAAGCTCCGATCGATTTTTGCCGATAATGGACGAGGGACGGAGTGGTTGGCAGCACTTAATATGGGAAAGACATATATACGTGATGTTAAAGAAGAGCAATTAAAAGCAAGAGCCACACCTAGGCAGGCTGAACCAATTTTTGTGGCAGACGTGGAGGTTATATCACGCCATATCCCGGCTAACGCAGCTCCTTGAACACAAAAAACTCAGTAGTACAGAAATATACGTACTAGCAAGGGACCAAGCATTCTTTAAGTGCCTATTTTTTTGCGGGAGACAAGGCATCGGACCTTCTTGAAACAAGAGCATCTGACATTTTGCGATTCCCAGACGATTCGGGACTATTGTTCAACCATTGCCTCACAAAGACCCTGCGCTCAGGGGACAAAAATGTTTTTGCTTTAAAGAGAGGTTCTAACAGGCGGTTTGCCCAGTATGGGGCCTCGAATGCTACTACCAGGTGTGTCGTCGAATAGGAATCTCGTTATCTGGGTATGTTTTTCGCTCCGTCTTGAAGACGGGAGGTGTCTCTCAGGATCGACTTGAATCGTCGGCAGCACAAGCACGTCTCAACCCATATGTAAGAGACGTGGGTCATAGGTTTACTGGCAGCCATTTCACCTTACATGGTTTTCGAAGTGGTGCGGCAGTCTCAATGGCGCTGGCGGAAGTATAGTTACATGACATCATGGATCATGTAGGCTGGAAAACCAGCCCTTCATTACATCAAGCTCAAGCAAGTTTTAAACCCGGCGGGACCTGCTGCTAAGCTAGCAGATCTTGATGTGAAATAGGGTTAGAATATCGAGATCGTAATTCTGTGAAAGGTTTCCGCCCAGTTTTTTGTGACGACTAATTGCTTGTGAAAATAAAGATTTTTTCGCATTTGGAGATGCTTGTTAAATAGTACGAGAGAGGGGAGTATTAAGGATTGGGAAGACGCAGGCATGTGGAGATAGAGACAAAAGGGGAAATGAGCATGCTACCGAAAAAAGCCAACAAAGCTTTAGGACTGCAATACGGCCTTATAGTGAATTCGCGCTACGTCCATTATTTCATTCTAACATTTTTTTCTTGATTTCCTTATCATTTGTGTAGTACATGGATTTGAGTTGTTCTAAATAAAACAGCTATTGTTGACATAATGATTTGATGAAACCTTAATGCGTTCTGTTATTATTCAATTTATTTGAACTTGAACAGAGTGCTGTTTTATCGTTTTAGCACGCACATGTAATTGGCTGCTTTGTTTATTTTTCCGATGTGCTAATTTTCCCTGCAAATTTAGAGTTCAGTGTTCGGATAATTAAAAGTTTGAACTTTGAAAGCGATCGGTAAAGAAATAAAGCGCTGGGAAACTGAAAATCGACCTAGAGTCTAGCGATGAAGCGGTTATAAGAATGTTGCGGTAAATACGAATAAGAAGCGGTTTTTGATACTGCGCAGTTGTATTCAGTTCTAAACTTGAATGTTTCGGAACCCTCTTATTAGTTTTATTCGGTTATAATATCCACAGCTTTGATGGTCTAGTGGTTAAGACACTGCGTTGTGGCCGCAGTAACCCAGGTTCGAGTCCTGGTCAAGGCATGTTGTTTTGCTCTATGTCTGAGGATATCTGACTGTGTGTCAGTCGTGTTTAGTTTTGAAGTGATTTGGTATATAGCGGGCAAGTTTGGGCCGGTCTATTGTTCCTATTGTGTTGGTATAGGTATAGGTAAATAATTACTTACCTATCCAAATGAGTATGCAGGAAATCCAAATTAGTATACAACAAGACAAAAGGAATAGGTATTGACGTCATGAAAAGGGATTCCGTTTATTAGTATGCAGGAAGGTATATTGTGACGTCATTGACTAGGCACTTGCTAGGCAGTAAAACGGAGTAAAATGACGTTCTATTACTACTATCATATGACCAATTTGGAGACAAAATTACTTGAAATTTTTACGCGCGAGGCCCTCCGCTTTTGTAGTAGGGCCGTACGGCTTTTTCCGGCCCCGCTGGCGCAAATGCGTGCGGTCCTCATACGGAACTTTCATCAATGGTTTTGCAAAGAAAAGGTTCGCAGGGACGTACGGGTCATATGATAATAGGCCGGTTCTTACTAGGGCTCTTAAGTGCACTTGGCACGTACTTGTGGTGTGAACTCCTTTCTATAAGAGTGTTTTCTAACTCTGACTTACGTTTTAATAGAAGCACTCATCTGATTTATTTACACGTTTAAATCTCTTTGTAAAATGTATCAGGGGTAAAAATTAATATCAACTGAATGCAATTAAAAAGTGAAATAATTTGCAATAGTTCGTTTTCTATATAAGCTCCATATTTCCCTTCTTTTTTATCAAAAACGTCTTTTTGAATGGCACGTACCTAGAGTGTGAACGTTTTAATGACCGCACTTTTTAGTTTCTTTATTGCCCTGGCAATATGCGTAAAACAAAAGGATCCAAGTGCAGTTCAAAGTAAGGTCTACCCCTTACTTGGGAACGCACTTGACCAATGACAGTGCAGCCGTGCAGCTAAAAGCACGTGGGCGCGCAACTTTGAACGAGCCCTCTGCGTTTTGGTTTACGATTCTGGAGTCACGGGCGACTTCAAAAAGACTCTCAAGCAGGATCTCAAGTTTTACTTTAGCTGTTGTATTGGAAGGCGTATTACAAGCCGACTTAGGGTAATATATATAGATAGGCAGAGCCTAATCTTGTTCAGCGTAGCACTATGAACAAGCTAAACTAAGGTGAAACTTAACTAAGGTGAAAGGTCGGAAGCACAAGAATTAAGATTGACGACCGGGCTATTTTTAAATTTTAGCAATTCTCAAAAAACAGTAACTTATTACCCGACCGTCTGCACAGTACATTTAGACCATAGAAAAGTTCACAAAAACAACTTTTCTCTGTCTAGAATAACAGGTACGACTACTTTCCGAATAAAATACAGTTTTTGTTTGTCAAAAATTGCCTGAGAAACTGATTTGGAAATCAAAATTGCAAAAATACACAAACATATTTGCATAAGGCGACGCGAGTGAAGACAGAAAATCTTAGTCTTGTTTTGTTTACATAATATATATAGATAGCCCAAGCCTAACAGCGTCGCACTTTGAACAAGCTTAACTAAGGTGAAAGGTTGGAAGCACAAGAATTAAGATTGACGAATGGGCTATTTTCAATTTTAGCAATTCTCAAAAACAATATTACGCGACCGTCTGCACAGTACATTTTTATAGACCGTACAAAAGTTCACAAAAACAACTTTTCTCTTTCTGGAATAACTAGTGCCACTACTTTCCGAATAAAATACAGTTTTTGTTTGTCAAAAATTGCTCGAGAAACTGATTTGAAAATCAGAAATTGCAAAAATACACAAACATATTTGCATAAGGCGATGCGAGTGAAGATGGAACTGTACTATAAAATCAGTCTTGTTTTGTTTATATAAAATCGCCTTTAAATCTATCTAATGAATGAACAAACACATAAAAATGGACAACACAATCTTCTTTCGAAAAAATTTATTGAAATCTCCATTAGTTTACGTTTAAAAGCAAAACGCGTACCATTTAATTATAGCTCATCGAGTTCAAGCTTTCTTCGATGAAATTCAAGAGATCGATACAACTGAATTCAAGCACGTTTTAAAATCGATTCTCCAAAACTAACAATAACACCAATAAAAAGTCACTCACAGATTGATATCAACATAAATTCTCATCGAAAACAGTAATCTGTTTTACCTTTAGTCCCTCGCTTGCTTGGAAATTCAAATCTCCGCTTCTGGTTCTGAAATCCGTAGAAAAAAACATCTCAGGCATTGATAAAAAACAAGATTTTATCCCTGAAAGCTCGTCTAAAGCGGCTTCTGAGTATCCCTTAATTAGTATCCTTGTCTTGAGTAGCAAACCGCGAAATATTCAGGGAAATAACGCCTTTAATTTAAACGGTTTTCTCCGCTTAGTAAATTCACAGTAAAACATCAAAGTGTTTTTCTAGCTGTCGTGACATTCGGCCTGTAACCGCGCGAAAAACAAAGCCTCGCTTTGGTTTCAACATGACGTCGTACGCGCATGTTTTCCGACGTCATACGCGCCCGCGAGCTAGTCCTGCGCGAAGGCAAGCTAGTCCTGCGCGACGGCGGAGGGCGGCGGTGGGCACACGCGCCCGCGAAACATTCCGCTAGCCATGACCATGAAAAATGAAGGGCATCGGTTCTATGAGTATGGAGCTGCGCAGCCAGGCCTTCGGCCTGGCAAGTGCTCCGCTAAAATCGCTTTTCAATCTATGTAATGAATGAACAAGCACAAAACAATGGACAACACAATCTTCTTTCGAAAAATTTTATTCAAATCTTCATTAGTTTATGTTTAAAAGTAAAACACGTACCATTTATAGCGCATCAAGGCAGAGCTGTCCTCGATGAAATTCAAGATAACAACACGACTTAATTTGAGCACGTTTCATAAACAGGTCTCCAAAATTTAAGAGAACACAAAGAAAATGTCAATCAAAAATTGATATCAACATAAATTCCCATCGAAAAATGTGATTATTTTACCTTTAAGTCACTGGACTGCATGCTTGGAAATTCATTAAAACTCCGCTTCTTCGTTTCTGAAATCCGTAATAAAAACAAGGCATCTCCCCGCATTGCTCCTGCATTGATAAAAACGTATGAGGGTTCCTCGAAGCAAAATTTTATCCCCGAAATCTCTTCTTTTTCCACTAAAGCGACTTCTGAGTATTCCCCTTAATTAGAATCCCTGTCTTGAGTAGCAAACCGCGAAAAAATGCAGGGAAGTAACGTCTTTAATGCTCCGCTAAACACTGCGAAAGATCCAACTTTTTTAAAACTTTAAAAAGTGTTTACCGAGCTGACGGCTGTGTAGCCGCGCGTGTAGCGTCATACGCGCATGTTTTGCGACGTCATACGCGCCCGTGAGTTGGCCTTGCGCGACCGACTGACCCACTGACACATGTCACGGAGGCGCGCCCGCGAAACATTCCGCTAGCCATGACCATGAAAAATGACGGGCATAGGTTCTATGAGTATCGGGCTGCGCAGCCGGGCCTTCGGCCCGGCGAGTGCTCCGCTAAAAAATTCTACGTTGAGAAAAAAAGGTTGTAGTGTAATTCTCAGGCTTAGCCGATCAAAAACACTACAACCATGCGCGCATTCAATACAAAAACATGTTTTTAAAAATTAACAAAAAGTGAGCATAGTGTTACACCAGGTTCTGAGACGACTTTTTGTTGAATTAAGTTCAAATAAAACTTGACTTGATAAGAAAAGTTATATTATCGACTTAGCGTTTTATGCAAATCGTACTTTAGTCAGCAGCAACTTGGTTTATCAAGCTAATCAACTGCATATCAACTTGTGCTCGCAAGTAATTTGCATCTAAACACGCACGCTGTGCGCAGTCGTGTCTGAAAATCTATTGTCTCGTCTTTCCAAAGTAGACCTCAAGTCTACTTGATTTTCAAGTAATATATCAAACACGAGGAACAGTGTTTCATCAGATTTCCAAACACCGAGAAGTGGATTGGAAAAACGAGGCGCAGCCGAGTTTTTTTAAACCACTTCAAGGTGTTTGGAAATCTGATGAAACACTGTTTCGAGTGTTTGATATAGCTTCTCAAACTGATCGTTAAATGCGGAGAAAACGAAGGAATAAAATCGCCAAAATCTATGCAAATTAAGAAACGATTTCAAAACCTCCTTCACGGTAGTGATTTCCTTTGTGTTCTCGTCATGAATTATTAATGAGTTTGAGAAGAGCACTTCAAGTGCACTTTGGTCCCTAGTGTGAACCGGCAAAGTGAGACAAGTCCCAACCAGGGAACTTGGTTGGGAATTCCCTGGTTGGGACTTGTCTCACTTTGCCAGTTGGGAATTTTGTGGGTTCTCAGTATAAATACCCTAAACAGTCAGGTGAAATATGATGACTGTATTTAACCAGTGAGGAGCTGGCTCGTCCCACTCCCCAGACACCGGTCTAGTGTGGGTAAATGGGTGTGAGTGCAGTGTATCACTCCTACAACTCCCCGCGCGCCACGCTAGTATAAGGATGGACGCCTGTGGAGGATGCAGAATCAGGAGCAAAACAAATAAATCCGTCATGGACAACGTGGCTTACGATCGTTTACCTACGATTCGGCCTTTTACCAAGCTCGGCAGCGGCTGTACGAGTTTTCGCAATTGTTATGAACTGATATGGGTTGAAATCGTTTGACCGTTTTCTGCGTTCGACACAGTAAATGTTTCCCCGTTTGACATGCACTTCTTGTTGCCCGCGCTTACCCCGCGTACCGTTAAATAATAGTTTCGCAGTTTGCTTGTTTGTCGTTTTCCAGAATCCTTGATCCTGAGTAGATCGAGATGACAACGGTGACAATTGGGTAATGAAGTGTTTTGACAAAACACAACGGAGTTTCGGCCGCTGGTGTAAATTGATTTAATTAGATGCCAAAAAAATCAATGTGGGGGCGTGCTCACCTGTATGGTTAAATAAAGAACCAGTCATCTCGGATTCCAGGTAGTCTGCGTAGCAGGTGCATGAAAATAATGTGGGCGCAAGAAAGAATGGGTGCGCGAGCGCGTGTCTCCCTTGGGCACCCCGTTAGTTTCTTGCGCCCATATTATTTTCATGCGCCTGCTACGCAGGCTAGATTCCAGGTCAATTTGGGGTTTAAAATGGTTATTACAAAAGCCTGGTGTAATGGCCTGATTAAACGTAACACTCTACAACATGGAAAAGACAAAAATTATTAAACATTATACTACTAATTATGATATTATGTTGTCTGATAATACACAGTCTCTGCGCGGATAAATGTGCTTATATTGACACAAGAGATATGATCTAAGAGAACAAAACCCCGTGCCCCATGATTATTTTCAATCTAATATCAGATTGTGCCCACGCTGTGAAGGTTATTTGTATTCTCGCTCCCATGACCAGCACGGTCTTTATTCCAAGTACAGAGATTAGATATCATAAATCCAGAAGCTAATCACTGTTATGAGCTTCTGATATAGTATATAGTTCTCATTATTGCTGGAGTATTTTGCTTGTGCAGCGAAGGGAAATCGCATGTTGTGTGAGGAGGCTGTGAAAATCAACAAAACCGCCAACTCTAAAATTACATGATGTGATTTAAACTGACCATTCAGGAGTCAGCCTTAAAATAACCACGCTACCCCACGCAGTATGACACCGAAGTAATAATAGATTAAAATTAACTTACATTGTAAGAGGCCCATGTATGGGAAGTATGTTCCCTTAGATTATTTTCTCTTGATTGACACTTGCTCTCACTTTAAAAAATGAACCTTGAAATGAGGCATGGGTTATTCTTTAAAATAACTTTAATTTCCCATAATTAAATTTTTGTATTTACTTCATCAGGAAACCTCGCCTTACACAAGTCGGCGAGTCAGTCTTCATCAGCTCAATCAGGCGGCCCCAAAAGAGGTGTTGACGGAAATTCTGATGGTGTATATGACTACTCGAGTTGTACACACACAATTAGAGAAATAGATCCGTGGTGGCGGGTAGACCTGGGACCTAGTCAGTCAGTCTCTGAGGTCTTCATAGTAAACAGGGTTGCGTTGCTGGAGAGACTCGTCAACATAGAAATCCGAGTTGGTAAGGAAATAATAAAAATAATAATGGTAATAATAATAACAATAATAATGATAGTAATAATAATAATAATAATAATAATAATAATAATACTGAATAATAATAATAATCGCCAGTTACTAAAGGAAATTTTAACTCAGTTGTGCTCTGTTAAGCTATGCATAGGCCGGTATCACGCCCCGCCCGAGTTAACATGGCCGCCGCGTGATAAAGGCCTATTATTAGTGCAAATATCTTCACATAAGTATTGCTGACCTATGTTTATAAGATACGCAGACCCCGCCTTATCGGGCCACCCTATTCTATCTCCCCCACCTCTCACGCTGTTAACCCACAACGCCCTTCCGTCGGGATATTTGCACTCTCCCCAGTTTTTGCTCGCCATGAAAAACCAAAATGGCGGCAACTCGAACCAGCGATCGACCTCGACGGATCACACGGAAAAATAGGGTACTATGAACAGTCTAATGGTTATGTAGCCAAACTCACTTCTTTGTTGTATGTTATTTGTTATCGTTTTTGTTCATGATCTGTATCTGAGTCACTATGTAGCTATGGTATGTGAACGTAAAACCCGCGGAAGGGGATACTGGTCCTCACTCCCTATTTTGTAAACAATTTTATTAAATTTATGAGAGTTGTTTTCTCCCTTGTGGTTTTCCGGGAAAAGAGGGATTAAGCACACTATAAAGAGAATGGGAAGGAAAGCTTCATTTCACCTCTAAGTGCCATTTGCCATCGTACACTGACGTGCAAACAGGTATCCTAGCGTAGAAATCGGCGTTAGCTGCCTCAAACAAAAACAAACATACCGTTCGCGAAAAAATACGGGATTATTATAATTAAGCAAAAACAAACGATTAAAACCGACGTTTCGGTGTCATCATGACGCCATTGTCAAGGTAACTTGTGAATAAAATGTAAATGACAAAAGTATTTGAAGCAGTGTTGGCAGTGATGACACCGAAACGTCGGTTTTTATCGTTTGTTTTTGCTTGCTTATGTTTGACCAAATCGTTATTGATTATTATAATTGATGAATGAATGAATGAATGAATCAATATGTTATTTATAGCACATATATATCACATGTCTCATTGCGCTTTATATACACTTATGAGAATGTGATCGGACGTCAGCTCAAGGCAACCGCTATCGGTCCATTGTTGATCTCATCTCACCCACCCCACCCATGAACAATATATGGCACTGAGATGGTCACGGCAGGGTTTTGTTACGTCCCCAGTGGTTCTTTTCCGTCCCCATCGGAGACAGGTCCACCATTTCTACGTGGTAAGACCCTGAATGTTGGTTGCCGCGACCTCCCGCCCTGCAGACTGGTGCTCTATCAACTGAGCAAACCAGGGATGGGTTATTCAAAGCACGATTAAGCTAACCCAGGATTAGCGTCAGTTTTGAATCCAGTTAAACAACTCAATAATTGAAAATTTTGCAAAGTTTTCTGGCCTTCAGTTTCGACTTTAACTTGTCTTCACAACTAGCTACAAATGACCTTTTGAAGACATTTTTAAACAAAGAAATGAAATGCTCGGTTAACTTTTAATCCGGGATTAGCGTTAATCGGCTTTCGAACAACCGGGCCCAGGTGTAATGTAATGAAATCAAAGGCTGCTATGAGCCGACTCCTGAATACGAACCGTACTGACCCACCCCTCTCCTAGATAGTTTGCTTCATCGACCCCCACCACCTGCGTACAACTCTCCACCCTCCTCTCCTTCCAATGCCATCCCCATGAGTATTAAGGCAGGTGACCATTACATATCGCAGGCTCAATGTTCACCGACCCGACCCTCCCCTGGGCGTGTTGCTCCACCGACCCCCACCACTAATGCGTCTAACTCCCCACCCTCCTCTCGAGCTCTCCCTCCAACGCCATCCCCATAGGTATGACAGGTGACCATTACATATCGCAGACTCAATTTTAATAGTAGAACAAGGAGCAAACGACTGCGAACGAAAATGCTGCTGGAGTACGTAGGATCTATGGTAGAAAAAGTGGCGTTCGTGCTGATTTTTCTATCTTTTTGCTGCTACACCGTGCTGACGAAATCCAATCAGGTCGAAACAGCTCGCCACGGTTGCCTTTTGGCTTTCAGTTTGGGCTCCATCATGTCGTTTTAGCGTTAAATGCCCTACGTAGTATCAGCCTTGCTTACTTGTTTGTGTCAATGTTAATAGCCGATCGACCGATCGAGTAAAATTTTGCCCCATTGCTATAACCCGTTCAACGCTTCGCGTATTCTCGAGCTAAAAACTGTTTATTTTCCCAATGTCTTCACTATAAATATTGCTTATGTTGCTTTCTTTGATAAGGTAACAGTTTGACGGATAACGGAAACTCCAATCCGCGATGTGGTGGACCGTATTCAATGGCCACTTTGCTTAAAGCCTCGTTTTACTGCAAACCGAGGAAGACTGGAAGATATCTGAACATCAAGATTCTGGGAAATAGCATGGTTCTTACGTTGTGCGAAGTTGAAGTTTACTCTGAAAGCAGAGGTACGATATATTAACCCCAGGGGGGGGGGGGGGGGTACTGTTATATATAAGCTATATAGGTATGTGCCACTGTCAAGGGTATGATTTTCAAACAGTTTTGTCTAGGATATATTCTTGGTTTTCACATGACGTCATAAAAAAGTATACGTCCTACAAAGCTGTTTCTAACATGATATATGGATACCAGTGTTATAATCTTTCACAAAAAGTTTCAGGTTTTAACGATGTTTTGCTTCCGATTGATGAAGGTTTTAAATGTGTCATGCAATACGTCACGCTATTTCAAATAAACCGAGAAAATAAACAAACTTGAAAAAGTTGAAAGTTATTTTCGTATTATAGATGTTTAAAAGCCGATTAAATGGCATTTATAGTGAAAACATTATTTTGTGATGAGATTTTTGGTGCAATTAAAACTTTGAATTTTTGGCCGCCATGTTGGTGCCCATAAAGCTGGGCACCACGATGGCCGCTCCATACATTTCTTACTAAAAATGTCTAATACTCGGTTGCAAAATGTAGCTGAACATGGTCTGGTATAGAGTACCACTGAGCGGTAAACGACCCGGCAGCATAAACATACAGAGTAACCCCCACCCTCCCACCCCTCGGGGAAGGGGGGGGGGGGGGGGGTTGAATTTGCATGTGGTTGCCAACTTACAATCGCAAGCATCGTAAACTGATTGAATGTTCTCTCTACCCAGCCTTTCTGAAAAACAAACCAAAGATTCCGACAACGAAAGATGTGTTTAACGGCAGTCCTACAAGCCTGCTCTGTCCTGAACCTTTCGGATATCCTGAACCGTTTGTAGCCTGGGTCAAAGATGGCGTCGTCCTTCAGAACAGCTCTTGGGACCTGAGGTTGAATCTGACAGCTGTCAATCAAACTAATGACGGCTCGGTCATGATAGACTGTGTTTGTCAGCAACAAACATGGCGCTGATTATCATAGATTTATGCTGAAAGTGCACAGTAAGTAAGTCTTCCAGATGTCGAAGAGAACAGAGGATATCATTTATGAGTAAGTTTCTCTGTTTTTGTTATTAAAGGTCAAAAAACCATGTGCACCGAGTACAAGGACATAACGAGTAAGGCACGAAAGGTACTTCATAAAGGAAAAAACCAGGAGTCCGCACAAAATGACAGTGACATTAATCCGACCCAGTGGTACCGCTTTATTGATCACGTGACAAAAGAACCCATGAAGGTTTGTTCGTTCTCTTTCAAACTGTTAGATAGCAATAGGACTGAGTGGAGTGCAATTCAGGGAGTAATCGGGCAAGTAATTAAAAATAGGCCAAGCATGAAGCGAGAGAACGATACGAGCACGATTATCCCTGAATTGTACTTAATCGCATCAATAACAAAATTGGAGATTGAAAAATCTATGTGGACTTTATTGTACTAAAACGCGTCAGGCATATAATTTTCTATAAGTTTGAAACCATGCAGTAGAGAAACAGCAAAAAGGAACCCATTGAAGGGCACCTGATTGACGCGCGTAACGTAGGTGTCCAATTTATTTATACAGCTATCCTGATCAATTACAAAAAGCTGTAATTGGATAGCTGTAATTGGTCATTGAAGTGATCGCGCGCCAATTTTGTAAGAAAAGGCACGCGGAAGACCAATCACTCTTCACTCACAACAAGGCCTAACTATATGAAATATCGTAAGATTTAGTTTGTAAAATACTGAATGGGGAGCAGGAATGACCCAGTGGTGAGAGCGCTCGCCTCCCTCCAATTAATGTGGCCCTGGTTTGGTTCCCGAACTCGGCGTCATATGTAGCCTCTTTAAAAACTGTTATTTATTCTTTTTTTTTTACTTTTATACTTACAACACCACAGGAAAGAACTGCTGTTTATTTTAAGAGCTAATTTAATTGTATAATGAATATCGTCAGATTTAATTCAATGAACCAAAAACTGTACTAACAGCCACCTTAGTACAGAAAATAGACCGGAAAGAGAAAATTAAATGCTTAATGTTTGAGCTCAACTCTAATGTAACACGAGAGTCATCTTTTGTTTTTGCTTTTCCGAACGATAGGTGGTTTTCACGTTACGTCACGGCGGCCATGTTGGTGCACATCTACAAAAAAAATTTAATGAACTTCTTTTGTTATGTGCACCAATATGGCCGCCATGGCCTTTGTCATTTGAGTCCCACAGGACTGAAGGTCACATGAGTGAAAACCATCTGTTTCCACCGTACTTCTTTTCAGATACCAGACTCCTGCCAGAATCCATGGACTTGTGGAACCCAGGCTCCCGGCTGGCTTCAAGGAGGTCACCCCACTCTGGAAGACGGCATTGCCATGCGAAACGTGTGTTTCAGTTGGAATGGAAACTGCTGCTTCACTAAAGTACAGGCTCAAGTGAGACTTTGTTATGGTTTTCTTCGTGTACAAGCTTCAGCCAACCACGTTTGCAATGAAAGCGAAATATTGTGTAGGTAGGTAATCAAGTTAGTTTATACGCGAGTCGAGTTCTTGCATGAACCGTAGCCTCGAATAAATAATTATTTGGCGATTTACTCCCCCATCCATGTCCTGAGGATTGGATGATTTTAGACAGGTTCTAATATTACCCCCAAGGGTGCCAAAAATCAAAATTCAACAAAAATCCCAATATCATTTAATTTGTGAATTAATGAAAAACAAATGATACCATGCAAATTAAGTACTGCCAAAGACGTTTCACTTGAATGGTTACAACATATACCCCGTTTCGCAGATACGGCAGCCATATTGATTTTGCCCCCAGGGCATCCCATAATGAACATTGAAAACAAAGGAATATATTAATTTAAATGCTCATTATGGGATGCCCTGGGGGCAAAATCCTGTATCTGCGAAACGGGCTATAGGATTTCGTCTACAGACTCAAAAGTTAGAACTACGCCTCATGTCTCCATTATTGAATAGGAGTGAAAGAGTTAATTGCGCCGATAAGTCATATTGTCTGTAAAGGGAAGTAGTCAGCCGCCTTCTCTCCTTTTTAGAGCAGAGGGCACAAAAATTTAGACATTCTGATTCAAACGAAAAAACGATAAACAATGCAACAGAGCAAGCGCATCTCGGCTTCACATGCCATCTAAATGCCTAAATTATGCAGATTCAAAAAATATTATTTTCCATCTGAATTCTTAAATTACTTGTTTTTTTTTTCTCAAAACGTTATGTCAAGAACAAGCAGTGGTAGACCACAAAGATGTTGTGTTCAAACATATCACTTCAAAGAACGGAAAGCAGTACGCACTTGAAGGTCACGTGATTACCTTGGAACGTCACGTGAGTGAGGCGTGGAAGTGCATGGTTTACTGCCTCACGGAGAAGACATGTGCATCATACAACTACCACCCCCACAGTAAAGTCTGCGAGCTTAACAGAAGCACTGCATCACGTGACCCAGCCAGTGTGAGAGAGAGGCCTGGTAATGAGTACCATGAGAAGGTGGAGGAACTGGTGATTATACCGCTGACCTGAGTTGTTGTCAGTGTTCGTTGCAGGAAAATACTGTCAGTTGCATCTAAGCGTGAACACCACCTTTTAAAAGACTTCCACATTACGTGTCAAACATCGCATGATTTTAGCTGCTAGCAGTCCCTTTCTGTAAAGTCTAGTGCGCGACAAAATCACGCGCGAGGGAGCGAGGACCAATCTCGTCGCCAGATCCACGTTCAAAATGGCGGACGAAGAAATCCCTGGTCACGGTGGAAAACGAAAAAAACTAGACGCCATTTTTGAAATTGACACTTCAAATTGTAATATTTAGGCTAAACGTTTCAAGTTTCGATTCGAGAAACTGGCGCATGCGCCCACGTGAGAGTGTCCCTTTTACGAGCCTCGACCATACAGAAAGTGGCTGGGCAACTTTCATAATTTGAAAGCCCGTCACGATAACTTTTGCATTGAAGTGAGAAATAATAATGTTATTGACGTTTAAATGAAATTGCGTGCTAATTCATGGCCCGCATGGAGTGATCATTTTTATAAGCGTTCAAACAAATTTAATTCATTGCAAAATATGTCGACAATTACAGGTGTGGATTAATAAAACGTATTTGTTAGTTGAGGTCATTTTTTCGCATCGCTTGTTCACGCTTACATGCAACATAGTAACGACCGTATAGAGCGGTTTTCAATTGAGTGTCGAAAGTAACTTCGTAATTGCTTTGCATTGGTTTTACCTTACAGGAGTTCTCACTTTGACAGTAGCCCATTTGTGATTGGCTAAAACATCTCACGCCACTTTATAAACCAATCAGAAGTAAAACCAAAACCGTGCCTTTGTCGCACGCGTTTTCCCGCGCTTGGAGCCGGCTACATTTGCTTCGAATTCTGATTGGCTGATTGGATTGTCTGCGTCTGTTGTGAATGGCCAGAGTGATTACTTTGATTTTGGTTTTACGCCACTCAACTGAAGACTGTTCTATAATTTTGTTTAATTGTTAGATGCATAGTATGCCGACTACTTAAATATAACAACTAAGGCGATTCCCCACTTCAGCAACTATGAGGAGTCTGGGCACTAGATTTCGATGCTATCATTTCTGGGATCGTTTGAACAACAAAGAAAAAACATGATGTCAGAATGCCATGAGCATTGGAGATGTCCCAGGTTGCAACTACTGCTTTCAAAGGAAAGATAAACTTGAAATTGTTCGTATGTTTACAGAGTTACAGGAGTTGATCTGAGAAAAGATACAAACCCTGCTAATGTTGCCTTAATTCTAAACAGTTGAAACTAAGGACAAATTAGAAGGGTTTGTAATCTCATCCTCGAAATTGCAATAAGATGCTGATTATTTTCAAGCGTGCACTTTTCATTTTGCTCTTTACAAATATCCCATGAAATGCTTTATTTCAAAAATTTAGTTTTTGTATGACGTCATCACTTCGCCATAAACGATCCCACAATCCCTCATGCACCGAGTTATATTCGTGCCCAGCCTCCCCAAGATTGTGAAGTGCAGGCATGTGCAATAATCATTTACCGTGTAGAAAACATTTATTCGCAAAATAGTTAATGGAAGGCGTAAGTCTGAATTTTAGGGGCGTTTAATTGATGAAACGTTTTGCTATAAACTGTCCCATACCGGGACTGGCATCGATTCGGTGATAGTTGTACTGTGTAAATCAACCTTATCCTTGTCTTATTTATGAGGGTTTATTTTTCAGTTGTGTTGGGAAACTGTCAGCTGAATAGTGTTGGGTCCATGAAGCTTGTTAATCAGTTGAACCCCTGGGGTGACGGGGGTGCTCGTTGGAAATTTTTGAAAAACACCCTAAAAGTTACCAGAATCTCTGTTGATGAGGGTACTAACTCTAAACGTTTCTGTCTTATTTTTTCGGCTCAATATCCTAAAAGCTAAAAGGTGCCATGATTATTCTAACGGTGGTCATTTTAGATTTCATTACTCCCCAAGTGGTACTAATCTACAAAGTTTGACCTCTAAAAGGTACGACGAGCACCCCCGTCATTTTTATATGAGAGTCCCTCCCCGGGCATTAAACTGCCCCGGGGGGTGGGGGGAACTCCAAAAAGCGATGGCAATGCTCGTTAAAATGGGCAGTACTGGAATTGACCGGTGCATAAGAACGGTAACAAGGTGGTAGTGATGATGGCCGCCTAGTACTTCAATGCAAGACCACTAAAGCCATGCAATACAGTTCGTCTAGAGACAATCCGTTTGATGCTCGTCTTATATACAACACGAACTACGCCACACATAATTATACTGACCGGTTGATTAAGTTCGTCCTGGATGGATGATGTTTCTATAGTATCAAAACGTCCATTTATATTTAACTTATTTACTCATTTATTGGCGAAAAAAATAAGAAGGCCGCGTTACTCTGGTCATGCTCTCATAGTGGGGGAGGGCAGGAGGGGAATAGGGGGTGCGAAGCTGGGACGGAGAAAAGAAGGGGTTAATTTGCACTTATTTCATATCAAAATTCAGAGCATTAAACAACAGATTTCGATTCTAAAAAGTATATGGAATTGTAGAGAGTTTAAAACTACACATCTGGGCCAACTTTTGAAGCGCAAGAGTATTTCGTTCAAGAGTTACAGACGAACGAGTATTAGATATTTTTTGCCTCAAATGCAAAGAGCGGCCATCTTGGTGTCTCTTTAGTGGCCAAAAATTCAAAGTGTTAATTACACCAAAAATCTCATCAAAAAATATTGTATCCACTATCGGCTTATAAGTGTCTATAATGCAAAAATAACTTTCAACTGGTTCAATTTTGTTTATTTTCACGGCTTATCTGAAATAGGGTCACGAATTGCGTGACACATTTAAAACCTTTATAAATCGAAAGTAAAACATCGTTAAAACCTGAAACTTTTTGTGAACGATTATAACACTGGTATACATATACCATGTTAGAAACAGCTATGTAGGATGTTACACTTTAGATTTTTTAATTTTTACGACGTCATGTGTAAACCAAGAATTCCCACAGGAAGTGGAGACGGAGAAAGCAGGAAGTTCGGAAGCAGGAGAAATGTTGCAACATTGCATATTATTTTGCAATAGAAAAAGTGCAAAGAAGGGAGGATCTTAAAGGAAGTGGAGGGAACCAGAAGTAAAGGGTCACCAGGAAACAGAAATTTCAGAACTTCGCGTCCCCTTTCTGCCCCACCCCCCCCCCCCCTCCCAAAAAAAAAAGAACAATAATAATAATAATAATAATAATAATAATAATAAAATAACATAAAAGATAATAATAATAATAATAATAATAATAATAATAATAATAATAATAATAATAATAATAATAATAATAAAACAACGATAGAGATCATATATTGCATGCACTGTTTAATTCAATTTCCATGATAGTCAAACTACGGTGGCGAAACCAGGCTCCATTGTAAGGGGGGACCCAGAATGAATAAAGAGGGAGTGGGGGAGGAGGGACCCAGAATGAATAAAGAGGGAGGAGGGGGACCCAGAATGAATAAAGGGAAAGGGGGGGACCCAGAATGAATAAAGAGGGAGGGGGGGGACCCAGAATGAATAAAGAGGGAGGAGGGACCCAGAATGAATAAAGAGGGAGGGGGGGGGAGGGGGGGGGGTGAAAATGATAGAAACTGAAAAAATTGTTCGGCTTGTGGGGTCTTATGTTTATTGCAATATCGGGGTTGGCCGGCCCCTCCCCAGTATCGGGGGTCCCCCCTCCTCTCTGGGCCTCTCCCTAAGATTCGCCACTGTCCTATAACCCTTAAGTTTGACTAGTAGAATGAAACCTTGAATGATGTGATGCAGTTTTAACTTTGAAGTCTGTGGGCAGAAAGGGCTTTTTAAGTGGAACTGTAAGCCATTTGATACACTACAAAATGACATTTGGAACTTTTTTTCTAACTTTTAATTTCAATTGGCACTTTTGAGTCAAATGGTTCAATCCAGAAAGAAAAGGATAACAGACGAGCGATTCAGATATGAGTCCGATTAGTCAAAGGGTTCACTCCAATCATTCTTCATTTGATTTCATTCTTCATTTGATTTCATTTTATTTGATTTCATTCTTCATTTGATTTCATTTCCGCAGTTCATATATGATTTATTTCATATATATCATTTCACATTCACTCCTTTCACGGGAACATATGAACCTAGCTACAATTGACCTGCTCCCAACGTCAATGGCTTCATAGCTCAGTTGGTAGCGCATCGCACCGGTATCGCGAGGTCACGGGTTCGAACCCCGTTGAAGCCCTGAAGTTTTTTCAGGCTTCTTTTCGCAATTGCTTAAATTGCGTTCACAACTGCGAGGATCATTCTTCATTTGATCTTTCGAGTGTTTGATATATAGCTTCTTAAACGGATCATTATGCAGATCTGAAGATCTGAAACACCGAAAAACACACCGTAATTTTGTTTCACAAACTGATATTTTCTTATAGGAACTGAATTAAATACGGAAAAAAATCACTCTGTAATTTATTTGTTTTTTGCAAACGTGAGAAGGGTTCTTCATTTTTAAAGTTACTGAAACAATAGACGACGCACGTATACCGCAACTTACAGTCATTCAGCGGAGCTGGATCATGACTGGCAACTAAGACTGACGGCCGGGTAGCTAGATGTAACTCACAGCAGCACGGAGCACTTGAGTCAGCAACTCAGAGCAACTCAGAAGATGTTCGAAGATTTACGAGGGAGATCTGAAGATTTCCGAGGGAGATCCGAAGATCTTTCGATTACACACCAGCTAATATGTGGTATTGATATCTTTACTCTTAGAGCGGTTTTCAATTGAGTGTCCGAAGATTTCCGAGGAGATCTGAAGATGTTTCGATTACACACCAGCTAATATGTGGTATTGATATCTTTACTCTTAGAGCGGTTTTCAATTCAGTGTCCGAAGATTTCCGAGGGAGATCCGAAGATGTTTTGATTTCACACCAGGTAATATCTGGTATTGATTGTTTACTCTTAGAGCGGTTTTCAATTGATTGTCGAAAGTATCTTCGCGATTGCTTTGGTTTTGCATTGCTACGCTTTGTGATTGGCTAAAAAAATCGCGCGCCACTTTCTCGACCAATCAGAAGCAAAACCAAAACCAATCGTGACTTGGCTGCACGCGTTTTCCCGCGCTTGGCGCCGGCTATATGTATTTGCTTCAAGCTCGAGCCCAGATTGGTTCAATGGATTGTTTACGACAGCTGTGATTGGTCAGAGTAATTGGTTTTGGTTTTACGACACTCAAATTAATGAAAACCGCTCTAACAGGGAAGATAAAATTGATCTCTTCACATGCGCGCGAGATATGATTTTTTGCTAATAGGGAGAAATCCTTGTATTATTTTCACTGAAGTTTAATAATGATATGCAATGTCTCATTCATGGCGTACCAAACATTGCACCGAGAATCAGATACGTGCACGTGAATTCCCTGTTGTAGAACTTAGAACTTAGAATGTGTACTCCCAACTAGTGAGAACTAATACTGGGAGGGTGCTTGTGTAGGTGATTTTAAATTAGATGTTGGATAAATAGTGCAGGATAAAAGATAAATTTGTATGCAAATTCCATGAAGATTTAATATTTGAGTAAAGTTGCAAGGAAAGTAGACAATTGACTACTCTTCCCAACGTTGCACAATACGCAAATTTTACAATAAATTGAGTTGTTTTGCAAGTTGCACGAGGATGAAAGAGGGTTGCAAAAGATTTAACCATGTTTTACGCTGCAACGGTTGCGGAAACAAAAATGATTCTGAGTGATATTATTCTGAGTCCACAATAAGCTACAATAATGCATATTCGTTTGAAAACGCGGTACGGTACATTTTTTTGCGTTTTGACCAGTAATACGGCGTTTTCTAACACCGAAAACGGGTCGTTTTGAAACGCTTTCCAGTGTGGATAAATTTGAAAACGTCAGCTATGCGTTTTAGCCTAGTCTCAGGCGTTTCCGGACTGGACTCTTCCTTGAATGGTGACGTCACCGATTAACGCTCCGGCCACCGGCAATTAGTTCTCTGGACTGAGGCTGGCATGATCGATCGCGGTTACCATAGCAACGACGCATCTGCTGACCCTGATATGGTTGGTTTTGTTCATCTCCCCAGGTAACCTTCCTCCACACATTTTTTTGTTGTCGGACGTACGACATCTTTATTAACACTCACAAGTTACCTACATGTACATCAGAAACATATCTGCAACATTAAAAACATATCTACAACAAATTATTCGTACATATGTTATATAAATACAATAATAAAATCATATAAGAAGGTTGCTTGATCAAATTAAGACGAGGAGCTTCAAATAGTACTAGTGTTCAGAGTAGAGATCTTCCAACAGGGAGTTGCAGTGTAGCTTGTTGGTATAAATATAATAACGCATGAACAACAGGGTGTAGTTGAACAACAGGGTGTAGTAATTAACTTTGGATTAGTTGAGTTTGATAAATTTCCAAATAAGTACTCTACAGCGGATGGATTGAAATTAGCATGATTACACATGTTGAACCATTGTACCACATTATGAATAAATCGTTTTGTTAATTGGCAGTCTGCAAATGTATGTTCAATTGAATCGGCTTGTTCTCCACAATACACACAATCACTATCCTCTTTAATACCGAGTCTGTGTAGTTCCTTTTTGGCCACTACAATTCTGTGTATAAATTTAAAATGGAATTCCCTCAGTTTCTTCTCTCTGCAAATTTGATTTACAGATTTAAAAATATTTTCCCAATTTCCTGCATTTAAGCCCCATTTACAAGACATTCATTTTGGGTTCGGCACTCCTAAATTTTGGCACGCGGGCCGATAATTTAGGGCACGGCCCGCTTCATTTACACGTCAAAATATGTTCGATTTTTTTCAATGTTCATTTCTGAACGGCACCCCGAAAATAAGAATCGCACTCTTAAATTTGTGAGCCTCCGGTCTCATTAACAGCGGCTCACATAGTTCTTCACTCGTCCCCGGGGCCATTCGGGTTCGCGGACGCGGGTTGTTCAAAATCAAAATGGCGGATACTCGAGTGCGAAAAGCAATTTTATCGCTTTATGCCTTTTAAAAGCGAAAACGACCAACAGAACTGAGGGACGAAGCAAGGTCATCGCTTGTACCACTCTTCAAGGCATTGAAGCGGCGACAGTACGGCCTGATGCAAGCTATTTTGAGCCGTTTAAAGCCTCCGCGGTTGAGAGATGTGTGGATGCACCCGCATTCTTTTGCCTGGTTCGAAATGGTCGAATCAACGGTTTTCCGGATGAACTATGGTACTCAAACTTCAGAGTAACCCGTGGGACATTTGAATATATTCCTAATGAGATTTGTGATGACATATCTCGTCAGGACACACCAATGCGAAAGGCTGTTACTCCAAATAGCCTTGTATTACCTAGCCTCGACAGCAGAATATAGAACCATTGCTAACTTATTTGGAGTATCAGTTACCTTTGTGTGTACTTTCATTAAGGAGGTGAAGAAGATTAAAATTATATAGTCATTCTGCTATGATTTCCTGGACCTGAATTTGAAGATCACTTGGAGTAGCTACAGACAGATAAACTAGAAGTGTTAAATCAAATAATAAAAAAACTATATATTTGACAAAGAACACTCCTTGACAATATTACTTTATTCCTCTTTTTCCCTATAAACTTCAAAAATATTAAAACACCTCATTTAAATATTTTTTTAATGCAAAATTCTTTAAGCTTATATAATTACAAGAAACAAGTAGAATTGAATCTTATATGCACCTACAATGGACTGACTCGTAAACACATGCAATGGAGAATAGATCATAGAGCTATCAAAAGAACCGTGCTTACCAACGGCAGTGTCACGTTTAAGAGAGGATCTGAATGGGGGGGGTCCACATGTCGGTTGTCGGTTAAAATTTCATTACTTTGTCGGTTATCGGTTAAAATTTTCGACCTTTGTCGGTTGTCGGTAAATCCCAGTTAATAATTAAAAATGCAAGATCGTGCAAGTTAATTATTCACATTTGTTATGTGATTTGCGCAGTTTTAAGACTTTAAACTCTAGACGAAGTGTAAAACGTAATAATTCATTATTTGATTGCACCAAGAGATTATAATTGGACTCCCTTGACTGCACTTGACTTGACTTGACTTGACTGCACTTAAACCTAGTTAACTCTGTTTTTTAGCAACGTGATCGTCTACCCCACTTTTATTTGCAAATCTAGTATACCGATAAAATCATCAAAGCTTTTATTCTAGATGCGAATTTGTTTTCCTGTCGATTACAGGGCATCGAAGTAAATCAAGAGAGGTAAATTTGACAAGAGTGAAATGCCCACTTTAGCCTTTGGGATACGTAATTTTGTTAGCTACGAAGTCTTTTTTTCCAAGACGTCCACAAACACTTATTACACTTATTATTCAACGGCTCTCGTGGCTTTACTGTGGGGTTTCTTTGGGTTTTTTGGCCAAAAATTTCGCTGCCATGCAAATTTTCCACTTCTGTTGTGAGCAACGTTTCGAGCAGCAGATCATCTAGAAATTGGGGGTTAACGTCCATCACGTTCTTGTATAGCCACGTTCTTGTATAGCCTGTATAGCCTGACGTCTCAAAAGCAGGCAAAAGTTTAGGCAAAAGTATCAGAATTATGACACAACAGCAGGACGTCTCGTCGGCTCACTTACGAGCTGCTGTTCAAGAAATAAGCCCGCCGCTGCTCTCCGAAAAGGAAGATCCCGGGGCTTTAAAGTAATTTAAAGACAGGATATTCTATAATTGACGAAATTTGGAATTAATGTGGTTACGTCTGGTGAAATAGAGCCCACCAAAGGATCTGGACATTTCCTGCGCTAAAGATAAATTCAAAATGCTCTTCTTTCTGAATACAAACATCCCTATAACGTCGGACCATGTCGGTTGTCGGTTAGAATTTATTTGTCGCCAGTCGGTAATTTTTTCCTCGTTTTGTCGGTAGTCAGTAATATTTTTCGCCCTTTGTCGCTAGTCGGTTAACCCCATTCACACCCTCTTAAGATGTTCTTGGCTTGTATCTGACATATTTGCCATTGTGTCCACGATGGAAGGAGGATTGACAATGTGCCTCTCCGACATAATATTGTCCATCTTGGTAAAATACTTCCACTGCTTTTTTGACGAGCCATTTCCACTTTTTCTTCTTTTGTCTTTTTCCGTTTTATACTTCTGTCTTAATTTTTTCATTTTATTAATAACTTATTTAACTGTGAAGCCTTCAAAACCTTTGGTTTGAAGCTGTACCTGATGAAAAGATTTTTACAAAATTATAGTTACCATGCCATGCTTCAGTACAGGACAATGCAAAGAAATAATAATGTCAGTGGAAGGAGAGAACGAGGTAAGCTTAAGCATATTTTTTAATATCATTATTCTAAATTTGGTGGCAGCTGACAACGAGAAGCTTTTGTGTCGAAATGAATTTAATATTGTTACTTACCTGTAGTGTGTTGTAAATTAAACTTCCCTTCCTTCCTTAGAGGTCTTACTGTTGTTCAGCGCAAACTGAATCGTTTCTTCTGACCATAGATTAATCAAAGTATCTGTTGCTTCTTTACTCGTGGAGAAGCACACGAGTTATAAATTACACATTATCACATTAGCGCATGCAAATTTATGCACGCATACTTAAGTCTATATCGACGACTATATGGCTTTCGGCCATGGAATACATACCGTAAAAGCTCTCCGTGTGTTGACTCGAGAAGCAAGATAAAGAACTACTGCGTACAACTGCACACTTTCAAGACAATTCAAGGCGTTCATGGATGGATAGGACCGTTTGATATTGTGTTCGCCGCTTATTCCTGTGGGATTTTTGCTCTGGCAAGTTCTGTGTTTTATATATTAAACTTGCCATTTGCTTAGCGATCGAGCTCCGGGTCGAACTTAAATGTCAGCTACTGAATCTAGTGAATGCAGTGTAGTCTTACTTTTAAACCCGTGTATACGTGAAAGCATGATGAACAGGTTATCGGCAAGGGTGTTTAAATAAAATTCATTCTCTCACTCACTCACTCGCTCCTTCCATCAGCTGTAAACTTAGTGAGCAAATGCTTTGTTACGAACACGTTTCGTAACAGGAATTCAACGTGAATCCAACGATAACAATAATTAATTTGATGTAAACGAATATAGACAACAATAAGCTTACCGATGTTTCGCATTTGGAGTTTTTAGTGCAACATTAAAATCGATCTACAAGGATTTTGCAACCTAAACACGCGTTCTGATGCGTATCTAGCTTAAAATAATAAAATTTAGTTCGTAGGTAGAATGTGCTCTTGGACAGCGCAGTGATTGAGATTGTGGCTTATTCCCGGATGGCCCGAGTTCGAATCTCCATGAAGTCCTTTTTTTTTTTTTCTTTTTTCTTTTTCTTTTTTCGAACCGGACATTATGAAAGTGATGTACTTTTTTTTTCGTTTGTCAAAAATCCTTACGTTTAATTTACAAAATATATATATATATCGAACTGTGTCAGTGTGAAAACGTATTAAAGCTTACGGCAATATTGCGTTACGCGTTACGCGTTAGCATTTCTTCTTCTCGGGTTGGCTCTTAGGAGCCTTTGATTAGATATAATTTTAAGCTTATGTTTCTCTGTAAAAGCACTCAAATCACTTGGGAATCAATGCTGCAATGAGTTAAAGGCGCCACGAGTTCAAGCTGTGTACAGCTTCTTGTTGCTCCAAGTTTTCCCTCTCGAGGCCAGTGATCTTTCTTTCCGCGAACAACAAACGTTTGCACCTGTGCTGAAATTTTGGCGCCAAAAGTTATTTTCGCCGCGTCGTCGAAGGCTCTCCGATCTGGGAACGACAATGCATTCGTTTTGGCACGCGGGCCTCTTTTTAGGCAGGCCGAGACTACCTCCCGAGGTGGTCTCGGCCCGCCTAAATTTTTGGGCACGCGTGCCAAACATTTTGCATTTACACTGCAAAAATATAAGCGGGCCGCGCCCTAAATTATCGGCCCGCGTGCCAAAATTTAGGAGTGCCGGACCCAAAATGAATGTCGTGTAAATGGGGCTTTAGTAACAAAAGCTTATTCCATTTAGTTGGTCCAGTTTGTGGCGAATGATGGACTTTCCAGTTCAGTAACCAGTAAAAATCTCTTATTTTTGCCGTTTCTAGATCTAACTTCGTTGACTTGTCCTGTTCAATTTTTGTTTACAGTGGAACCCGGTTAATACGGACACCAAGGGGACATGCCATAGTGTCCGTATTATCCGGGTGTCCGTATTAAGTGGGCTCTCAGAGAAAACGTCAGGGACACATGTTTTACCGATCTTAAAACCAAAGCAGACAGTTCTACGAGAAAACGTTGTTTAATTTCTTAACTGTAACAGTAACAAGTTCATCCTAAAGAAACATCACGATTATTTATCACAGTCTCAGAGTAAAATGTTTTAAGTATTGTATTGTTATTGAAACAGGCACAACAATGAATTCATTTCAAAAAGTCTGTGACTTTTCTTTGTACTGACGCTTTTAGTTATAAGCGGGTGTCCGTATTAAGCGGGGTTATTTAGAAATATTTCTTTGTGAAAATCTGTCCTGTTTCTTGCCTTTAATAGTAGGTGATCTGGGACGGCACTTATAACTTGATAGTAGTTTAAAAAGTTAGTCTTACAATTATATTTTAAATTAAAGTCTTTATAAGATACAAATTGGCCGTTATTATCTAATAGATCCTTAAGGACGTTCGCGCCCAAAATGTTCCCACGTACAGATTTTTTTAAAACTTGCCATGCAGTAAAGTGAAGATCAACTATTGCCAAAATGACCAAAAAAATGGGGGGGTCACCGCGCTCGTTTTCGAGATAAGGCGCATTGAAGACAATGCGTTTTAAGAAGCTTTCGTTATTAAAAGACGATCTTAGCTTACAACTATTAGCAATAAAAGAAGCTACTTTAGTGAAATTTAGATCAGGTAAACGTACTCAATTCAACACAACTAAGTCTATTACGTAAACTTTTGCATCTGATGTCGTTCCTTGAGGTAGAATAGGCCTTGAAAAAGAAAACATATTAGTATTGCCCGTCCGCATTCGAAGAAAACTTTGGTCGCACGAGAGCAGAAAAGGCGAAATATTTGTAACTTCTCACGTACAGATTTTTTCTGTTTTTTTTTTTTTTTTTTTTGTTAAAATGGAGAAAATTAAGAAAGGAAGTGATCTACGGAAAGAAAAATAGGGGTCACCGGGCATCCAAGAGAGTAAAATCGCTGCGAAGTTCTAAAAGCGACCATCTATTCGCACTGTCACGTCATTGCGTGACATTTCCGAGAAGACCTGGATCCACAGCTATCCCATAATACTACACGCTCTTTACGTTCCATTCAAAAAGTTGAAAAAAGTTTGCGTTGGGTCGCGTTGGGTACGTTTTTGTTGATATTTCATTAACAGTACGTTTGCGTGACAGGCGCGAAAAAATGCGCAGTAGCAATGGTCGCGAACGTCCTTAATAGAAGTTATTCCTTTTGAAAGCCATTCGCTTATGACGAACGGCTTGCCATCTATTAGAATCTCACAATTGTTAAATAAAACAGTTTTTCCCGGATAGTAGCTGTATAGAGATTTTAATTCTTTGAAAGATGATAGAATTTCTTTATAAAATATTGGAAGTTTGGGATTTATAAATTTCACATCGTAGTTGCAATGAAGAAGAAACTTTAGACCACCCAGTTTACGAAAAAAGTGATCAGGAACTGACTTCCAATTTAAATTTGTGTGACAAAAAAGTCGCGGGATCCACGCGAACCGCATTGCCTTTATCATTAAATTAAAATCAGTCATACGGATTCCACCTTTATCGTAGTCTTGATAAAGGCCTTCTCTTTTAATGTTATCGTTTTTCTTGTTCCAAAGAAAATCGAATAGCTTTTTTTGATGATCGTCGCAATATCTCCAGGGATATTTATGTTAGTTGCGGAATAAACAATTTGCGATAGCCCGATAGATTTTGAAATCAATACTTTTCCAAACAGCGTAAGATTCCTTGAACCCCATATATCTAGCTAGGTTGGTTTGTAATTTTTGCACTTTTAAGCGAAAGTTGTACTTGTTTTCATCATACGAAAAGTAAATACCTAGAATTTTAACCGGATCTCGTGGCCACAATAATTGTAGCGGTGTAACTCTATTGTTTTACCATTTTCCTAACCACAAGGCTTTCGTCTTTTTCATGTTTAATTTCAGTCCGGAAACACCTGTAAATTCATTAACTATACTGAGAGCTTTTTCGGCCGAGATAATATCTAAGTAAAAGAGGTTAGTGTCATCCGCAAATTGGCTGATCTTTACTTCGTTTTCATACATTTGTATTCCTTTAACCAGCTTACGCTGACGAATTTTTCCTAACAATATTTCTGTACCTAATATAAACAAGTAAGGTGACAAGGGACAGCCTTGTCTGACGCCCCTAGTGGTCTTTTTATCTCTGTAAAATAAACATTTGCACTGAATGTCCTCAGTAAAAACAATTAACACCATTTGAGTGAGCGCCATTGCTCAGCTACTAAACGTTAAGATCGCACAACTTTTTTAATTTGCATGAAAAGCAATTCATGTATAGGTTTAACCAGAAACCCATAAGTGGGTTGAAACGTGCAACTGTCTCTTGTACGCTTCAAAACAAGCTTCCGATTATTCAATTTGCTAAGAAGTTGCAACTTTCATATTTGGAAAATCAAGATAAAAATATTTTAAATCAATCAATTCGCTAGAACAACTTGCTTTCAATCTCAAGGGATCGAAGGGTTTCCAAATATGGTACTAAGCAAAAAATGAATATTCGGAAGTTGTGAATGCGCGTTACACGTTTCAACCCACTTATGGGTTTCTGGTTTAACCGAATAGTGCTTGTGGTCGTCTAATAAGATAACGGTCATGTCGGTACGTTCGTAGGCCATCTGACTTCGAGCCAAATATTTTCCCATCCGGCCCTCCCACTCAGTCTATAAGTATGGCCTAATTGCACAATGAAATTGCAAAGCGGCTTCATATCAGTTTCAATATCAATTTAAAAGCGGCTTCATATCAATTTCAATATCAATTTAAAAGCGGCTTCATATCAATTTCAACAACCTGCAGAACTTGCTAAAAGTGTTCCATGATGTTAGCTAAGTACAGTAAGTATAGCAGTTTGTCTTTGGACAAAGCCGCGAAACATCGGATCAAACCAGTTCACAAGGTAAGGAACATAGCTTTCTTATATACCGCAGTCTTATAGCGATTAATGAAAATTCTGCGTGAATTTACCCTGAATACCAGAAGTTATTACTGCGAAAGATAAGCGGCAAGCAGCGACAGCGGGACGCAAACGAGAGCTTCACAGTCTATAACCCTTCGACGCATTTTATTTCACTCTTGAAATTATGAGGACGAGCCGATGAAGGCAGAGTAGCGTGAACAGAACCGAATTAAACTATTTTTGTGCGGCAAATACAATTGAAGTTATAAGGAAGTATATATAATATCATAGTTATATAATATAAATTTTCAAGTTGCTTTTCTTTCCTGAGAAAAGTCATTGATAATATCCTCAGGTGTTTTCATACAAACCCTCCATATTCAGTTGGCCTAGAAGAAAACGGAATTTGAAAGTGATGATTTTTTGGAGGGAGGAAAACATGAGAATATGTAAAAATACCCCTCCGAGCAAGGAGAAAAGCAACAAATAGTTCATGTCTGAAAAGCGGCTTCCACACATTGGTGGGAGGTCCACCGCGGTCAAACGTCCGAGGCGTTTTTCGTTTTATTTAGTGGGATTTTATTTAACATTAAATGGAAATATGGGCAAGGATGCATAAAAAATTTAGTTGACGTTACTAGTTTAAATTTAAATTTAAATTTAAATTTAGTTGACGTTACTACTACTACATTTTTCTCAAAATGATGAGCTTTTTTTCCGTTGAAAACTGACCAAAATTCTTTGCGCCTGATCAAAATTATGTTGGCAAATGGCGCCGACAATTCTGCAGTTCAGAGTTTTTAAACGCTTGGAACTTTTTTGGTAAACTTTCAAAACGTTTGGTAAATTGACAGTGTATTGGCGATATGTTAAACTTTAAACAGTGAAAATGACAATCTTAACTTTTAAGTACTTTGCTTAACTTTTGCAAATTTCTCTCGTTTGACCGCGGTTAAGGTGGGAGGTGGGTAATTTCACGACTTTACCAGCTCTGCACCCCACGTTCCACGAGTATGCTACAAACGCGACTTGCTCAAGCAACGGTGTTAAGCAATTCTCTGTGCTATATATTATTACTACATAAGCTGCAGAAACTCTGGCTGCAGTATCGTTTCCTCGACCGTTGCAAAACATCAACTTCACCATGGCTGAGTTTAAAAAAATGGAATTTGAAAACTGACTGTGGACTGAAAGGAAAACTGGAGACTGAAAACTCTAGTGTCTTGAGCCGTTATGTTATAAACTCGATTTGCTCAACGCAATTTAGTGTTTTTGTAGCTACACAAGCTGCAGGAAACACTGGCTGTAGTTTTAGAACGTTTGCGTTTCGGCAAAACATTAAATTCATAACTTATCTGACTTATGCATGATTTCGTTTCTAGTGATGAATAAATTGTAAATGGTTGAAAAGGTGAAAATGAGTACGGGCCGGAAGAAACAATCTTTTAGTCTAACAGGTCAGGCTGGGCAGAATAATCTTACCAGAAAATTCGTGGAATATTTATTTGTTTATGGCAACAGTTGCATGTTGATTGGCACCTGTTTTGTAAGCACCCAGTCTGTGTAACAAATAGATATTCCATGAGAATGCCATCAGGGTTTTAAACGGGGTATATTATACGGTGTTAATATTAGTAGGCAATTCCCTGTGATTTTGATGCCAAACAAACTGCAGAAAGCAGCATTGGCTGCTGTTTAAATTTAGGCCATGAACACACTCTGAGTTTCAATTGAAAAGGTTAGCGAGGGTTCCCCCTCCCCCATAAATAATAATACTTTTTATTTCTATAGCCCCATTTCTAGTAATAAACCTATAGCGCTTAACAAAAATACTTCAATTATATCAAAAATTACTTTACAAGAATAATAGTTTACTAATATAGAAACAGGTATAAGGTAGTAAAAATCTAAAAGGAGCCACTAAATATAAGAGTCTTAACTCAGTCTACTCTTAAAAGTACTGGAGCAGTGTAATTCCAATATGATCGGGTAAATTATTCCATAGTATAACATGTACTAGGTGCAAATACTAAAAACGCGCTTTTCATAGGTTTTAAGATTGTACTTAGGGACTACTAGCAGTTCTTTATTGGCGGAGCGAAGTTTTCTGCTGGGCATATATTTAATTAAAGTGTTCGTTAAATATTTAGGTCCAATTTCAAGCTTTAAAAGTCAGAATTAAAATCTTGAACTCTATTATAGATTTAATTAGGAGCCGATGCAGTTCTTATGTTCAGAATAGGGTAAATGAACTCTTGTTTGTCAGCATTATGAATCTTACCGAAACAATTTATAAACTAAGCGTACTATTAGAGAACGCAATAGGAATAAATGAGCTTAAGTTTACTGTTCTACATAAACTTGCTTTTGCATATATAAGGAGAAAAGTTACAAAGGCATGTTTTAAGGTTACCGTGTACCTTCGAGGGTGTCTCCAGGATAACAGCTCTAGTGTCTTAAGATTACACTTAATATACCTAAACCCAGACATCAAATTAAAGCTTATAGAGCTGGCTATTTAAATATAGAAACCATTTGCTAATAAAATGAATTGTCGAATTTTTTAAGACGTCTAAATTCGAACGTCCGAATCAGCTTTAAAACGCTATAACTCAAAGCGATTATTGTATTTTGCTAATTTGATTTGTTCTCGGGTTTCCGGACACGGAGCGCTAAAAAAGGTGTCGGCGATTTCCCATATTCAATTGCAATGAAAAGTTACAGAATATTTTCGTAAAAGGGAGGGAAAAAATTGGAGTGATCGCACGGAAATGGCTTTTGACGAAAAAGTTTTCGAAAATAAGAAATTCGCCGAGAGGTTTTTGTAATGTTGATTATATGTTAGCCAAGCTTCTGTCCAAATTTGAGGAAAATCAAACAAATTCCCTTTGAGTTGTAGCTCTTTAAAGTGTCCCCTACAAGCGAAAAATTAACTTTGAGAAAACAGCGCTTAGAAAAACATATCGCTTCATAAACAAACTCCGCCCACAAAAGTTATACCGTCATTTCTCCGTCAATTTTCACTATTTTTCGATAATTGTTTTTTGGATGAAAGTTCATTCTATAAACTTTATTTTGACGCCAAAAAAAAATTCAATAAATTTTCGATCTGAAGGTACACGGTAACCTTAATTGCGTCTGCAAGGGAAATTTCAAACCTGTAAAGTATAAAAAACAGCAGTATTCAGTATCAGTGCTGCCATGAGCGACTGAAATGTGATTTGGATCATTTTACTCAAGAAAAAAACTAGAATTATTAGTAAACAGAGACACCCGGCGGTTGCGGTTTTATAATTAGCCTTGGCGTTGGTCAATATTTTGGGGTTGCCATTAGCTGGCTCATTAGCCTCTTTTACATAATAAGGACGTGTATTGCCAGAATTCGATCGAGGACATTATCATGACAAAAGAACTTCCCTTTACTTATGAGTTCTTGTTTACGAAAGAAAAAAATCTTATAAAATATCGCTGGCTTTTCCTCAACAAGTTGAACAAGTGCATCTATAACTGGAAGAAAAATTACTCGATAAGCGAATTTTCTCATTTTTTTTTTACTCCAGTTAGTAGTTTTTATCTTCGACTGGATGGATATTATATTATACCTAATTGCAAAAACGTTGTCATAGAAACTAGCAAATACCAAATAGGAATAAATTACCTTAATGATATTCACAGAGGATAAAAGAAGAGAAATTGTTAAAAGAAAAAAAAAACTATTCATTCTTGCTCATAAACAAGTCAGGTAGACCAAGCCGAGCATGTCTTAAGTCTTTCTATCTCTGTAAAGTAAGCATTAGCACTGAATGTTCTCAGTAAAAACAATTAACACCATTTGAGTGAGCGCCATTGCTCAGCTACTAAACGTTAAGATCGCACAACTTTTTTAATTTGCATGTAAAGCAATTCATGTATAGGTTTAACCAGAAACCCATAAGTGGGTTGAAACGTGCAGCTGTCTCTTGTACGCTTCAAAACAAGCTTCCGATTATTCAATTTGCTAAGAAGTTGCAACTTTCATATTTGGAAAATCAAGATAAAAATATTTTAAATCAATCAATTCGCTAGAACAACTTGCTTTTAATCTCAAGGGATCGAAGGGTTTCCAAATATGGTACAAAGCAAAAACTGAATATTCGGAAGTTGTGAATGCGCGTTACACGTTTCAACCCACTTATGGGTTTCTGGTTTAACCGAATAGTGCTTGTGGTCGTATAATAAGATAACGGTCATGTCGGTACGTCCGTAGGCCATCTGACTTCGAGCCAAATATTTTCCCATCCGGCCCTCCCACTCAGTCTATAAGTATGGCCTAATTGCACAATGAAATTGCAAAGCGGCTTCATATCAGTTTCAATATCAATTTAAAAGCGGCTTCATATCAATTTCAACAACCTGCAGAACTTGCTAAAAGTGTTCCATGTTAGCAATATATAGCAGTCTGTCGTTGGAAAAGCCGCGAAACATCGGAACCAGTTTTCAAGGTAAGGAACACAGCTTTCTTCTATACCGTAGGGACTGGGGAGAGAGGCTTGCAAATGGCGGACGTATAGTCTTAGACTCCGCAACTTTTAAGAGGTAAATATGAGATAAAGTTCGTAATGAAAAAGAAAAACCAACCCATAGGCGGGATAATACGCAAGAGAGAAGACCTTAGTAGCTTAAGCAGCGAAAACAAATTGGAAAAAAGCATTTGAAAAATCTATAAAATGACCATAGATAATAAACTAAGAGAATTTGCTTTTAAGCTGTTACATCGTATATTAGTTACGAATAAGAAACTTGTGAGATTTAAAATAAAAAATGATAATAAGTGCTTTCAATGTCAGAACACTGACTCATTAGAGCATACCTTCTTGGAGTGTCCCATTAATGCTGAATTCTACCAAAACATTTTATCGTGGTTCAATAAATTAAACAAAACACAAATAAATCTTTCGAAAAAGCAAATTGTATTTCAAGATTACATACTTCCCCCCTCGTTACACCATTGCATATGTCGCCAACTAGATCTTCCTGTCCTTCTCATGAAAAAGTATCTCAGTATATTCTTGCAAAATTACTGAAATACGCCCAATCTGCTCACAATTCATAACTAAGTTACAAACGCAATGGAGAATTGAAAATCTAAATCTAATCTCTTCTCGATTTATCCCTTGACCTCTATCTCTTTTAGTTAGTTTCTGCTCTCTTATTTATTTCCTTTTTATGCTATATTGTAAGCAGTTTTGTTTAATGTTGAATAAAGATGTTTGTAAAAAAAATACCGCAGTCTTAAAGCGATTAATGAAATTCTGCGTGAATTTACCCTGAATACCAGAAGTTATTACTTTAATACCGATACTCGCTTCGAACTGATAAGCGGCAAGCAGCGACAGCGGGACGCAAACGAGAGCTGCACCCCACGTGCCACGAGAATGTTACAATTCAAATGGACAGACTGCAAATCACAGTAGTTGCTAAAAATATATATATCTCTGCGTCGTAACTGTTTATCAGTAGGATGCCCAAAATGCGTGCAATTACAAACGCGACTTGCTTATTATAAGCAACGGTGTTAAGCAATTCTCTGTGCTATATATTATTACTACATAAGCTGCAGGAAACTCTGATTGCAGCTTCGTTTCCTCGACCGTTGCAAAACGTCACTCTTCGCTGGTTTAAAAAAATGGAATTTGAAAACTGACTGTGGAGAAAGGAAAACTGGAGACTGAAAACTCGAGTGTCTTGAGCCGTTATGTTATAAACTCGATTTGCTCAACGCAATTAATTTAGTGTTTTTGTAGCTACACAGTCAAGCTGCATGAAACACTGATTGTAGTTTTAGAACGTTCGCGTTTCGGCAAAACATTAAATTCATAACTTATCTGACTTTTGCATGATTTCGTTTCTAGTGATGAATAAATTTTAAATGGTTGAAAATGTGAGAATGAGTACGGGCCGGAAGAAACAATGTTTTAGTCTGAGAGGTTTGGGTCAGGCCGTTTCGGAGGACTCCATGCATGGGCAGAATAATCTTACCAGAAAATTCGTAGAATTTTTATTTGCTTATGGCAACAATTGAACGTTGGTTGGCACCTGTTTTGTAAGCACCCAGTCTGAGCTAGTCTGAGCAACAAATAGATATTCCATGAGAATGCCATCAGGTTTTTAAACGGGATACTTCTACGGTGTTCAGATATTATTCCACAATTCCCTGTGATTTTGATGCCAAACAAGCTGCAGAAAGCATTGACTGCTGCTTTAGGCCACGTACACACTGAGTTTCAATTTGAAAACGACGTTTTCGCAATGAAAACGTTAACGCGAGCAACCCCCCCCCCCCCCCCCCACATGATTAATAATGATTAATAATAACAATACTTTTTATTTCTATAGCGTCATTTCTACTAATAAACCTATAGCCCTTAAAAACAGATATAAGGTAGTGAAAATGTAAAAGAAACGACTTAATATAAGAGTCTTAACTCAGTCTACTCTTAAAAGTACTGAAGCATGCTGTAGTTCTAATATGATCGGGTAAATTATTCCATAGTATAGGTGCAGATACTGAAAAAGCGCGTTTTTCATAGGTTTCAAGATTGTACTTAGGGACTACTAGCAGTTTTTTATTCGGAGCGAAATTTTCTGCTGGGCATATATTTAATTAAAGCTAGTGTCCGTAAAATATTTAGGTCCAATTTCAAGCTTTAAAAGTCAGTTAAAATCTTGAACTCTATCATAGATTTAATTGGGAGCTGATGCAGTTCTTATGTTCAGAAAAGGTCAGGCCTGAGAAAAGGTTAAATGAACTCTGGTTTGTTAGCATTATGAATCTTATCGAAACAATTTATAAACTGAGCGTGCTATGAGCTTTACTGTTCTGCTTATAAGTAAATCGAAGGCGTGGGCCTCCAATTATTTCACCCAAAATGTGACGGGGTGGTCTATCTTCTGAGACTTTATTTGTAACAGCGTAAAACTTTGCAAGGCTAAAAAGTTTGCAATTATTTTGACATGCACATGATATGCAAATTAGGTCACGTGACTTATTACGGCCACAAAGTCTTAATAAGTCTTTAAGCAAAACTCTCACCAGTTTATACCAACAGTTACGTATTTTGACTGCTCCTAAATGGTTCACAAAGTCAGCAACAAAATATCTGTGCCCGAAGCTTTTGAAATATTTTATTAATTTTGAAAATAAACGACAGTTTGTGCTTGTGCGCAGTCCGCACATAAGTATTTAAGTTTTTCACACTTTTGTTTTGATTATCTTAAAAAGGCCGGGCACAGAAATGATGTACCTAATAGGCAAAACATTATAATCCTAAAGGGAGCTTCCGGTAAATAAGAATTTGAGTTGAAAATAACCCTGACAGGTTACGTGACCTAATTTGCATACGTTATGTACGTCAATATGACAACATTGCCAAACATATTAATCTGTCAAAGTTTTTCGTTTGTATAGCTTAATCTTCAGAAGGTAGACCACCCCCTCACTTTTTGGGCGAAATAAGTAGCGGCCCATGCCTGAATTTACTTGAGTGCATGAAATTGCTTTTGCATATATAAGGAGAAAAGTTATAAAGGCATGTTTTAATAGCGCTGCGCACAAATGACGTCACAGACTTTTGACCCCCGTTGTGACTCAGACAAACAAACTCCTCCTGCATAATAATTTTGTATGGGAAAGCACAGGCTTCCCAAGCTACATACGTGGTGTATGCGACAGCTTGTGTATATGGAGAAATGTATGGGAAAATCACGGATTCTCTAAAATTGGGAAAATAACTATCTATTTTGAAATAAAGTTTATCTACCTCAAATGTGTCGTTTACTTGTGTCTTGTACCGAATTTGAAGCCATTCCGACGCCATTTAGCGAAGTTATTCGAAGTCGTTTAAGGGACGACAACGACTTCGAATAACTTCGCTAAATGGCGTCGGAATGGCTTCAAATTCGGTACAAGACACAAGTAAACGACACATTTGAGGTAGATAAACTTTATTTCAAAATAGATAGTTATTTACCTTACCCAATTTTAGACACACACACAAACACTGTTTAGAGAATCCGTGATTTTCCCATACATTTCTCTATATACACAAGCTGTCGCATACACCACGTATGTAGCTTGGGAAGCCTGTGGGGAAAGTGGTGTTGGCGAACACTTTGATGCGGCTTTTATCGATATTTTCGCAAGAAAATCGATCACCCGGGTCAATGTTGAATAGAAAACCTAAACATTATTCTTGGAACATCTCAAACTTTGGTGAAAATGCAAAGAATTAATAGAGAGCGGCAATATTATTGTCTGAATGATTTCACTCTCGAGAGGTCCAGTTTGCAGTATATACAGCTGAGCCGTTAGAAACGTAGCATATTGAACCACGCAGTTATAAAAAAAGGGATCCATTGCAAATAAAAGACAGGTTTCAATAATTGTGAAAAGAAATGATAATCTGTCCACTGCTCCACTGAAAGGATAGGTTTATTTTTATGTTGTTTATGCGACCGCAGCGGTAGTAACAGAAAAGTTTATACTCGTTGGACGAATACTCGAGAATTTTTCCAAATTGCGGCCTATATACTCTCCAAGCGTTACAGTATATATTATACAGTATCCCTTAGAATATATACGCAGAGACAGAATTTGTCATTCTCTGGACCTTTTGCCGTTCCGCTTTGCTCCCGTCGTATTCGCGGGTCGTAAACGGTATTTGTATCAAATACATATTCTGGATCATTTGGAACCTATTTACGCATCTTTATCCAAGCTAGTGATGCACACATCTTAGTCATACAAGGAGAATACAACAATTTACTTTTGGCTTAATTTTGGACGAAAGACGTGAAATGTTTTCTGATCGCATGAGAGCTAAGATATTGTTAGTCCGATGATCGGATTTCACTGTGCAGCCTCGTCGCATAATTTATTGAATTTTAAGCCAAAATCTACATTTCTTGAATCAGTTTTTCACTCCCGAATGTAACATTGCCTTTTATTTATTAGATTTGAAGCCCCAAAGACGTTCAAATCACGTTTACCGCTAATTTTACCGATTTTTCGTATCCAAAACACATCCCGCTCATACAAAGCCTTTGAGCTGACAGCAAACTTTGTCTGAGTCACGTAGGGGTCTATCTATTTTTAGTATTTGTGCGCAGCGCTATTGCGTCTGGAAGGGGAATTTCGAACCTGTACAGTAAAAAACAGCATTCAGTATTGCTGCCATGAGCGACTGAAATGTGACTGATTTATCAAACACAACAAGGCGAATATAAGTCAGAAAGAACTACATTATGATTTTTCATTTTTGGATCATTTTACTCAAGAAAAAAAATATAATTGTTCGTAAACAGAGACACCCGGCGGCTGCGGTTTTATAATTAGCCTTGGCGTTGGTCAATATTTTGGGGTTGCCATTAGCTGGCTCATTAGCCTCTTTTGTCTATATATTGCCAGAATTCGATCGAGGACATTATCATGACAAAAGAACTTCCGTTAAAATTCCATAAAATATCGCTGGCTTTTCCTCAAACAGGTGCATCTATAACTGGGGGGGGGGGGGGGGGGGGGGGTGGATGCCATTCCCCTTCAAGGTAATCAACTCCTATTTGGTATTTTCTATTTTATATGACAACGTTTCTACAAGTAGGTGTATGTTAACCTTCGGACCTACAAGGGGTGGGAGGGGGGGAAGGGGGTGTTGGATGCATCTTTCTCCGATCTTTTCAAGAGCATTTATTGTTAGCTCATACCGTCTTCACTAGCTGTTCGTTTATCCTTAAGACGCATTTTGGCAAAGTTTGGCGACAATCAGTTGCCATGGTAACAAGATATGATGTTCTAAGTAACACGAGGTCAAGTCATTTTTGAATAAAAATGCATATTTTTCACTTTTTTTTCCTATGGAAAAACACATAAAACGCTACCAAAAGCAGCAACATGTTAACTTGTATCACATGAAAGACTATCTATTAGAGGTAAAATATTTCCCAGATGTTGTAACACCGCAAGTTTGCGTGTACGTCCGAGAGTTAACTTACTAGAACGCAGTTTTAACCAGCTTGGATAGATAGCACATGCATGTGGCTAATTCCAATTAACAATTTCGTAAAAATATGAAAAAAGGAAGTGACACTCTCGAACACCAACCCCGCAGCCTGGCCGCGAAGAATTTCGTGCTTATTTTATGTTTTTCTATTTTGTCAATAGGTGTATGTGCTTCTCTAACGTTGTGACGTAACTTATTAATTTTGTATTCTACCCTATTGCAAAAATTGTAAACTGTGTTCGTTGATATGTTTTCACGCCAGAAAGTAAATAATCAAGAACACAAATATAACAGTTTCCGACCAGACGGTTAAATAAACCACCCATATCATTGACTGACCAGTAGCGTGAGATCTCGACCTATAAAACGAGATCTCGACTTGTAAGTATAGTGGTTTCAACATGAGCGTACGTGTTGTTCAGTATTCAGTAGATTTGCAATCACGAGCCGCGAATGCTCGCTTCCTGTCCGCGTGTGTCGAAGTTTTGGATGTTTATGATAAACTTTTTTTTACATCAGTGGTCTACCTGTAATGTTCTAAAAAGACTGGAATTTAGAATCCTTCAGTTCATATTCTTCGCCCAGGAATGGCGTTTTTGGTCAGCATATTTAACATACAATTTTCCAGAGATTAAGGCGGGGTACACATGGATTTGAGTGAAATTTGAAGATGTTTAAATCAGGGATTGAAGAAAGAAAATGATTTCTGGAACACAAACAGACAGTTGATACCCACGAAAGAACACCTCAGGTTGCTAGTGGACTAACTTGGTGTCCGCCTATTAATTATTAACTACAAATTCGAATTTTATTTTTAAAACTTCACTAAATCTTCAATATTTCTTATTTCTCTAAATTTTACAAATCCTTTGAGAAAAACTATTTCCTTCCAAACATGCCCAAAAATCACCCAAAAATTCACAAAATACCCCATAACATAGGTTCATGAGATGAGCAGAGTGTTTTTGGATTGCTTGAAACGTGAACGAGATATTTGCATTGAAGCCATGTCAAGTGGCGAAAAAATGGCGTTCATGTAGACCCCGCGTTAACTAGCCAATCAGAACGCGCGAAAAACACTATCCATTGGTTTGGTATGTACTGTATTGATTCGATACAGCGCCCTCCATCCAATAAACGGGAATAAAATCGTTATATTTACTCGGCATATTGCAGGAGAGAAAATAATGGTGGATTTTGGAACTTAGGCCCGGTTCAGACGTTGAACTTTTCATGAGCCGAACCTAATACCTTGAATTAAGTACATGAAAAGTTCGGCGTCTGAATCAGTTAAGAACGGCTATTTGAATTTGGAACGGCTCAGCCGTTCTTTTTTTTTTTCCCGCCTGGCTCAGCCGGGAATTTCGGCTTTGGAACGGCTTTGATTCAGACGCCGAACTTTTCATGAGATGAACCTAATGCATAAAAGTTATTATAACTTATTTTACATGCAGTTTCTCGTATGTTTACACTTTGCCTGAAAACCTCTGTCCTTTTGATTTGTTTCTCTTCAAACTGAATTAAGTTCGGCTAATTAAGTTCGGCGACTGAATCAACAGGCGTACTTTTGTTAATTTGGTCGGTCCAAATTCGAATTAAGTTCGGCTCATGAAAAGTTCGGCGTCTGCACTGGGCCTTAACCCGGCTTTAAACTAAAACGCTTGTGTTATTTTCAAAAACAGACATTGTTGCAGGTTATGAGGATTATTGCAATTATTTTGCTATTCCAAGTCTCTGCAGTGACTGCAGGTATGTAACTATAAGTGAATGAAAAATGAATAAATAAATAAAACTGAATAAACTGAATTAATTAATTAAAAAATAAACAGGTTTATAAATGCAAGGAAATAAACGGTTATTTTCAGTATGTGTTTTAAACGTCAACAAGGAAGACCTGTTGCTACTGTGACGAAGTAAATGCTACATTTAATCTGATTCCAACAGCAAGTGCGTGAGATGTACTGTGTAGAAGTGAGTTTAAAGTATAAAAATACAAAGAATATACAAAGTTTCAAATAGAACGCGAAATACACTTAAATGTATTGCCAAACGCCGCCAAATATATACAGCTAAATTGGATAAAATTATTCTATAGAGAAGAATAAGAATAAGTAGGCTTGGAGATAAAGTGAGGATTACAAGGATGGAAGTGGATTACAGTTCATCAAATTTGACTGTCACAGATGGTCAAGAAATCAAAATTGCCATTCTTATGGAATTTTGACTTGTTCAGTCGTTATATTGTCTCTTGGGTCGTTTTTATTTCCTTGATTTCATCCCTTTTTGGCGATTTTTCCTTCCAATTTCAAGATAATAAAACTACTTCTGGCCATACTGATCATGAAGACAAGGTATATCAGCGGTGATACTGTACCTTTGACTTGCATGCCACTGAGTACTAAACGTTTCGTTTTTTGTCTCTGAACACAGGTAACTTGGCACTTAGACAACCAGCCAACATGTCAATCACTTTAAACGACAATGTCATAGCTGGATCAGCAGTTGACGGCAATCCACAAGCGACGCTGTATTTGGATTCTAAATACTGGTGTGCAGTCACCAGTCTATCGACGGACCCCTGGTGGCGAGTGGATTTGGGAAAGAGTTACATAGTAGAGGAAGTAAAGATTTTCAGTCGAGCGGATGGTGACGGAAATGGATTGATCAACTTTGAAATAAGAATAGGTTGGTAAAAAATGTTACACTCATGCTGGCGCCCACCTGTCTCACAAGGCATTGAAATACTGCCCCGATTGCCGGTCAGTTGTAGAACTGTAATTACTGATGTGGCTGTACAACCTTATCTTATATTAGAGCCACAAGCCTTGTTGCAGTTGCTGCAGGAAAATCCAGGGCCTGTTGACAGCACTGCTGTTACCCTCTTTCGTCTTCGTTTTAATCTTTCCTCTTTAATTCCCATTCATGATTGCTTATCCCTCTTCTGATACTGGATGTCTTTGAGCCGGTATTGTTCGGACTGTCTCCAATTGCTGAGATCTGTCACCATTTCTTTTCTAGCTTGCAAATGTGGTCGCCACCTCCTGTCACTCGGATCGACGAATAACAGCTCAATATTCGCAAGCTAGGGCATCTCGTAGTCTTAAATGTAATTTCCTTACCCGTTCATTTTTCGTATGCAGGAGACAGTCTTGAAAATGACGGCAACTCTAACCGGAAGTGTGGTGACCAATACAATATGACGTCAGCACAAAACAAATCCTTCTACTGTAATCCGGGAGTTCGAGGACGATACGTAAACATTCGAGTCCCAGGTAAAAACAAGAAGCTGGAGATTTGTGAAGTGTCAGTTAACCCTAACCCTACAGGTAAGGAAAAACTATTAAAGGTCTTTGTGGAATATTATGCGTGAATGTCTGATTTTGCGAAACAATTTAAAGGGAAGATATTAGCGCGATTCGGTCACTGTTTGTTAACCTGCCTACTCCACAATAATGAGTACAGCTTCGCCTTTATGGCCACCAATAGAATAAAGCTCTTTCGGAGTGTCTTTGAATATAACAGACCTAAAAACTTTCATGGACTGTAAGTAAATGTTACGAGAACAATAGCCAAACCAAACGTGATACGTAAAAGGTTTTGCATGTGGTATGTTTTCAAAGGAAAAATAACAGATTCCAATTTTTGTATATTATGTACTTATATTTCCGTGCGCCATGACCGAGAGCCAAATATTTTCCCATCCAGCCCAACCTAACTTAGTCAATAAGTATTTTATCATAAGTAGTAATAAAAGGTCATTTTACTCCGTTTTACTGCCCAGCAAGTGCCTAGTCAATGACGTCACAATATACCTTCCTGCATACTAATAAACGGAATCCCTTTTCATGACGTCAATACCTATTCCTTTTGTCTTGTTGTATACTAATTTGGATTTCCTGCATACTCATTTGGATAGGTAAGTAATTATTTACCTCTACCTGTACCAACACAATAGGAACAATAGACCGGCCCAAACTTGCCCGCTATATAGCAAATCACTTCAAAACTAAACACAACTGACAGATATCCTTTACAGACATAGAGCAAAACAACATGCCTTGTCCAGGACTCGAACCTGGGTTACTGCGGCCACAACGCAGTGTGTTAACCACTAGACTATCAAAGCTGTGGATATTATAACCGAATAAAATTAATAAGAGGGTTCCGAAACATTCAAGTTTAGAACTGAATACAACTGCACAGTTTCAAAAACCGCTTCTTATTCGTATTTACCACATGCGCAACATTCTTATAGCCGCTTCATCGCTAGACTCTAGGTCGATTTTCAGTTTCCCAGCGCTTTATTTCTTTACCGATCGCTTTCAAAGTTCAAACTTTTAATTATTCAAACTCAATTTAAATATGTAATTATGCCCATGGGAAATACAAATGAGTATTCTCACGGGCAGGACGCGGGTATAAAGGGTAGGGTGTAAGATATTACGACACTCTTCATCAACCACCAAACGAAGTTGGTCAGGTTTTGGTGGATAAAACTCAACCCGGCTTGCAAAGTACAAAGTATGGCTGAACAAGATAGTGGGAACATCGTACGCCCCGGTTTGGAAGCTCAAGGACAAGTACAAGGAGTCCCGGTTCAAGCTCAGGCACCAGTTCAGGCCCCTGCGCAAGAAGCGGCTCAAGTCCCGGAATTGATCGGCCAGGGAGGCCTGATGTAATGATCAGCGTGAAGTGAATGTGATAATTCTAGAATGTTAATCGGCCAGGGAGGCCTGAAATACTGATCAGCGTGAAGTTACTGTGATAATTCTAGAATGTTATCGGCCAGAGAGGCCTGAAATATTGACCAGTGTGAGGTTAATGTGATAATTCTAGAATATTAATCGGCCAGGGAGGCCTGAAATACTGATCAGCGTGAAGTTACTGTGATAATTCTAGAATGTTATCGGCCAGGGAGGCCTAAAATATTGACCAGTGTGGAGTTAATGTGAAAATTCTAGAATATTAATCGGCCAGGGAGGCCTGAAATACTGAGTAGCGTGAAGTTACTGTGATAATTCTTGAAAAGTAACCGGCCAAGGGGGCCTGAAATATTGACCAGTGTGAAGTTAATGTAATAATTTCTAGAATATTAACCGGCCAGGGAGGCCTGAAATACTGATCAGCGTGAAGTTACTGTCAGTCATAGTTCTAGAAAATTAATCGGCCAGGGGGGCCTATTGACCAGTGTGAATTTATTGTGACAATTCTAGAACGGTAATCGGCCAGGGGGGCCTGGAATATTGATCAGTGTGAAATGAACAAGATGATTCTAGAATGTTGATTGGCCAGGGAGGCTTGAAATACGGATCAGTACAGGATTTAATACGTTAATTATGTGGTCAGCCATGGAAGCTTAAAATAGGGATTTCGATCACTCAGTAAGGGAACTGGGAATAGTAATTAATGCTTTATGTTTGTGTGTTCCTATCAGGAACCAGATGAGCATTTGAGAGAGATACGAACCAGACTTGAAAAATTAGAAAACAAGCAAAATGCTACAGTGGAGGATTTGCTAGGACAGTTTAGGAGACTGGTCACATCAAAGTCTCCGTTCTTCAACAAAGACCAGGCGTTAGATTGGCTTTTACAGGTGAAGATGGTACCAAAGGAATTGAATCATCCCAAGGCAAAGTACTTTGCGGCAGTGGTAGAGGCTTTAAGAGAGAAAATTTCGGTTCCTGAGGAGCAGTTCAAAATATCTGACTACCTTACTAGGAGATAGAAAAGGTCCTGGAAACCATTTCGAAGGTGGACAAAGCCACCAATTCAGCGTCACCAGACCAACCATCAAGCTCAGGTTACACCTGGGGCCCAGCAGTGAAAAGGCGGATCAATCGTAGGGATGGGGTTCGGTATTTTAATTGCTCTCGTTTTGGTCACTTCCAGAATCAGTGCCCTGATCGAAGTGATTATCCACCATCGAAAAGAGGAAGGAGGTTGGATATCCTACAAAAGTGATCTGCAATAGGGACGATCGGATAAAGCGTGAATTGAATAATACATGGGATTTTGTAAGTCTTGTGGAATTTATGTATAAGGCAAGAGAGTGAAAATTGAAAAAAAAGAAAGTCAATAAAGATGGATGGATAACAATAAAGTCTCTGAGTGATATTGACAATTTTGAGTAAGGGTTTCAAGACAAGATAAAATAGATAAATGAAATAAGGGTAGAACTTCGCCCCTTAAATCCGTGTGTCGTCTGTTTAGATGCATTTGATAAGTTTTCTTTTTTTTTGGGGGGGGGGGGGGAGAGTTTCGGATTTTGTTCTTGGATTAGGGCGAGCAACTCCCATTGGCCACTCTTTACTCTGGAGAGTCTTTGGACGTACTTTTCAGTCGTTTTGAAGTTTGCTCCTTCCTGATCGGAAACCCCATTAACATTACAAGATAGTAGGATGATAATAACAAATGGTAAAACGCGGTGGTACATTTTTATGTCTTATTCATTATTGCATCCATTAGATCTTTTTTCCCAAGACCAAAAAGAGAAATGGACAGTGCGCTGTCATACAATGCTGTTTTGGGAAAGTTTAAAGAGGACGTAGGAGCACTTCGAGTTCGAGAAGAAGTATCTTGGGTTAATATCAATGGGGTTCCCGTTCGGGAAGGAGTTGGGATGTTACCAAAAATTACAGAGATTCTAAAGACGGACCAGCCTCCAGATTTGTCTCTACTACGACTCAGAGATCCAGACCAGTTTGTATCTGGGATGCTAAATAAAAATGCTCTTCAATGGGAGGGAGTGCTAAGGGAACATCCTTTCAAGGAGAGAATCATGGATTGGCTGAAGAATGGTGTTGATATATTTGAGTTTTGTCAGCCATTTCGTGGAAGGTTTAAAAATGTATACTATGATTCGGAACTCCCTCCACAAAAAACATTGGCAAACAACGCTTGGTGCAAAGTATTTACTGATTCTGTTTCAAGTGAGATCCTTAAACGCATCAGGTCTGGGGCTGTATACCCTTGGAGTAAAGTGGAAGAGCAGAAACCTCCACATCTCGTGCTGTCGCTTACAGTAGAACCATCGAAGCCAAGCTAGATTGTGCATCGATGCACGTTTTCTGAATTTGTGGATGAAAGATAGCCCTTTTCAATTAGACAAGTTGGCAGATGTTCCGCGTTATGTGTGTAAAGACTCATACATGTCTAAGTGCGACGATAAGTCGGGATATGATCTTATCTTACTCAATGAAGCATCTAGATCCCATTATGGTTTTCAATGGGGTGGTTGGTACTTTGTATGCGCAACATTGCCTTTTGGGTGGAAGGAATCCCCATTTGTTTACCACACCGTTGGCCTAGCTGCTTCAGGTTATTTTCGTTCTATAGGAATTCCGTGCTCGTTGTACATTGACGACAGGCTGAATGGCGAGTTATTGACGTCATCAGTGCCTTGGTCCATACCCACAAGCAAACGTACAGCGGAATTTGGCTTCAAGGCGGCACAAGCAGCACTTTTTATAGTCCTATCTACGTTGATAGGATATACCATTGGCATAGCGAAATCATGTTTGCAGCCAAAGAGGGTTTTTAACCTATCTGGGATTCATCATTGATAATGAAAAGCTGGCGTTCAGGTTGCCTCGTGAAAAAATCGTGTCTTTTGCCAAGTTGAGAGAAAGCATCTTGGAACGCAGAAAATCTGTAGATGTGAGGACATTACAACGTTTGTAAGGAAAATGCGTCTCGTTCTTGTTAGTGGTACCGGGGGCAAAACTATTTATAAGGACTATGAGTGCTGCCATCGGATCAGCTTCACCGAGTGGCCTATGTCACCGGCTCTGAGAGAAGAGATTATGCACTGGCGTTTTTTGGATCAGTGGTCTGAGGTAATGCCGTGGCTCGATGAGAAGCAGCTACGATTATCATTATCCACAGATGCGTCGAACTCTGGATGGGGCTGTGTATTGCATTTACCCACGGGTGATCGGTCGTGTCGGGACTATTGGTCGGAGACGGAGAAACCCTTACAGATCGCAGCGAAGGAATTATTGGCACTCGTAACGGCCTTACACTCGATTCCGGACGACATTCGGGATTGTAGAGTGGATGTAAACGTTGACAGTCAGATAGTAATTGGGGTAGTTGAAGGACAGGGTAGCAGGTCTTCGCCAGAGCTCACGGCGGGCATCAAAGACCTCTTCAGGCTGCTGTGTCAAAAGAATCTTCAAATTAAACTATCTTATGTCCCTTCGTCCGAAAATGCTGCGGATTGCTCTTCTAGGGTTGTGATTGCGTCAGATTGCAGGTTGACCGCCAAGTCCTGGCGACTGATCGAAGAGCACTTTGGTGGTGTTACGGGACATTCCTTCGATCTTATGGCATGGCGCTCGATTCTAATGTAGTTAAGGATCACTCGGGCAATCCGTTGCCGCATTTTACACCGTGCGCAAGTCCAAACTCGTGGGGCATCAATGTATTTGCACAAGACCTCGCCGATGAGAAGTTTCCGTTGACCAATCCTTATGTTTTCCCGCCGTTTTGTTTGGTTGCCCCGCTAATGAAATTCTTAGGGAAGTTTGGCTTCTCGTACACAATGGTGGTGCCGGAAACCTGTCTCAACCGTTTTGGTGGCCTCGAATGTTATACCAAACATCGGATTTCGATTCGGCTGGGCTTGCCAGGTGAGATGGGAGTCATCGAGGCGCCATCTAAGGCCGGATTTAGGCCAACGCCATACCGTGTGACATTATAGGCTTGTAGAATCGCTAATGTGTTAAAAAGAAAAAGTTCGGGAAGGACAATGTACAGATGATCATGTGTCATGGCACATGCACATGATCGAACCTCAGTGACACTGACTCAACTAGTATGTAAAATTGTAAGAACAGTATCAGTAATACTTAATTAAAGCTTAGGACGATGATATTATTAAGGTGTACTATGAATAATATGATATCAAAACGTGTGGTAAAAAGGTTTCTTTCGACTTTCAGCCTTTGCCGCGAGTTCCAAAGGTATTCATAGCCTCGGTTGCGTGTCCACAGTGCGGATACCCAAACGATGAGAGTTTCTGGTTCTGCCAGCAATGTGGATATGCGCGCAAAACGTTACTTATGGAGAGTGATCAAAGAAAGAAACGTCGTAGTGTAGACGAGCAAGCGATTGCAGCAAGAGTCGACCAGTTAGCCCGACAACGGGGAGCGTCCAAGTATACGAAGCAGAAGAGCGCTTTAGAGAAAGAATTGGAGGCATTTCTATTGTCCCGTTCGAATCCACAATCAATAGCGTCAGCACAACCGAATGATGTAATCGCGTTTTTGATCTGGAAAGATCAAGGCGGAAGAACGCAAGTCCATTCGTTAAGTTGCATGGCTGAAAATCGATCGGCATGGGCAGGGAAGGGGACTTTGTGATTGTCCCACACGACTTGCCTCAGGTACGGTAGACTCAACAATTGGGAAGCTCCGATCGATTTTTGCCGATAATGGACGAGGGACGGAGTGGTTGGCAGCACTTAATATGGGAAAGACATATATACGTGATGTTAAAGAAGAGCAATTAAAAGCAAGAGCCACACCTAGGCAGGCTGAACCAATTTTTGTGGCAGACGTGGAGGTTATATCACGCCATATCCCGGCTAACGCAGCTCCTTGAACACAAAAAACTCAGTAGTACAGAAATATACGTACTAGCAAGGGACCAAGCATTCTTTAAGTGCCTATTTTTTTGCGGGAGACAAGGCATCGGACCTTCTTGAAACAAGAGCATCTGACATTTTGCGATTCCCAGACGATTCGGGACTATTGTTCAACCATTGCCTCACAAAGACCCTGCGCTCAGGGGACAAAAATGTTTTTGCTTTAAAGAGAGGTTCTAACAGGCGGTTTGCCCAGTATGGGGCCTCGAATGCTACTACCAGGTGTGTCGTCGAATAGGAATCTCGTTATCTGGGTATGTTTTTCGCTCCGTCTTGAAGACGGGAGGTGTCTCTCAGGATCGACTTGAATCGTCGGCAGCACAAGCACGTCTCAACCCATATGTAAGAGACGTGGGTCATAGGTTTACTGGCAGCCATTTCACCTTACATGGTTTTCGAAGTGGTGCGGCAGTCTCAATGGCGCTGGCGGAAGTATAGTTACATGACATCATGGATCATGTAGGCTGGAAAACCAGCCCTTCATTACATCAAGCTCAAGCAAGTTTTAAACCCGGCGGGACCTGCTGCTAAGCTAGCAGATCTTGATGTGAAATAGGGTTAGAATATCGAGATCGTAATTCTGTGAAAGGTTTCCGCCCAGTTTTTTGTGACGACTAATTGCTTGTGAAAATAAAGATTTTTTCGCATTTGGAGATGCTTGTTAAATAGTACGAGAGAGGGGAGTATTAAGGATTGGGAAGACGCAGGCATGTGGAGATAGAGACAAAAGGGGAAATGAGCATGCTACCGAAAAAAGCCAACAAAGCTTTAGGACTGCAATACGGCCTTATAGTGAATTCGCGCTACGTCCATTATTTCATTCTAACATTTTTTTCTTGATTTCCTTATCATTTGTGTAGTACATGGATTTGAGTTGTTCTAAATAAAACAGCTATTGTTGACATAATGATTTGATGAAACCTTAATGCGTTCTGTTATTATTCAATTTATTTGAACTTGAACAGAGTGCTGTTTTATCGTTTTAGCACGCACATGTAATTGGCTGCTTTGTTTATTTTTCCGATGTGCTAATTTTCCCTGCAAATTTAGAGTTCAGTGTTCGGATAATTAAAAGTTTGAACTTTGAAAGCGATCGGTAAAGAAATAAAGCGCTGGGAAACTGAAAATCGACCTAGAGTCTAGCGATGAAGCGGTTATAAGAATGTTGCGGTAAATACGAATAAGAAGCGGTTTTTGATACTGCGCAGTTGTATTCAGTTCTAAACTTGAATGTTTCGGAACCCTCTTATTAGTTTTATTCGGTTATAATATCCACAGCTTTGATGGTCTAGTGGTTAAGACACTGCGTTGTGGCCGCAGTAACCCAGGTTCGAGTCCTGGTCAAGGCATGTTGTTTTGCTCTATGTCTGAGGATATCTGACTGTGTGTCAGTCGTGTTTAGTTTTGAAGTGATTTGGTATATAGCGGGCAAGTTTGGGCCGGTCTATTGTTCCTATTGTGTTGGTATAGGTATAGGTAAATAATTACTTACCTATCCAAATGAGTATGCAGGAAATCCAAATTAGTATACAACAAGACAAAAGGAATAGGTATTGACGTCATGAAAAGGGATTCCGTTTATTAGTATGCAGGAAGGTATATTGTGACGTCATTGACTAGGCACTTGCTAGGCAGTAAAACGGAGTAAAATGACGTTCTATTACTACTATCATATGACCAATTTGGAGACAAAATTACTTGAAATTTTTACGCGCGAGGCCCTCCGCTTTTGTAGTAGGGCCGTACGGCTTTTTCCGGCCCCGCTGGCGCAAATGCGTGCGGTCCTCATACGGAACTTTCATCAATGGTTTTGCAAAGAAAAGGTTCGCAGGGACGTACGGGTCATATGATAATAGGCCGGTTCTTACTAGGGCTCTTAAGTGCACTTGGCACGTACTTGTGGTGTGAACTCCTTTCTATAAGAGTGTTTTCTAACTCTGACTTACGTTTTAATAGAAGCACTCATCTGATTTATTTACACGTTTAAATCTCTTTGTAAAATGTATCAGGGGTAAAAATTAATATCAACTGAATGCAATTAAAAAGTGAAATAATTTGCAATAGTTCGTTTTCTATATAAGCTCCATATTTCCCTTCTTTTTTATCAAAAACGTCTTTTTGAATGGCACGTACCTAGAGTGTGAACGTTTTAATGACCGCACTTTTTAGTTTCTTTATTGCCCTGGCAATATGCGTAAAACAAAAGGATCCAAGTGCAGTTCAAAGTAAGGTCTACCCCTTACTTGGGAACGCACTTGACCAATGACAGTGCAGCCGTGCAGCTAAAAGCACGTGGGCGCGCAACTTTGAACGAGCCCTCTGCGTTTTGGTTTACGATTCTGGAGTCACGGGCGACTTCAAAAAGACTCTCAAGCAGGATCTCAAGTTTTACTTTAGCTGTTGTATTGGAAGGCGTATTACAAGCCGACTTAGGGTAATATATATAGATAGGCAGAGCCTAATCTTGTTCAGCGTAGCACTATGAACAAGCTAAACTAAGGTGAAACTTAACTAAGGTGAAAGGTCGGAAGCACAAGAATTAAGATTGACGACCGGGCTATTTTTAAATTTTAGCAATTCTCAAAAAACAGTAACTTATTACCCGACCGTCTGCACAGTACATTTAGACCATAGAAAAGTTCACAAAAACAACTATTCTCTGTCTAGAATAACAGGTACGACTACTTTCCGAATAAAATACAGTTTTTGTTTGTCAAAAATTGCCTGAGAAACTGATTTGGAAATCAAAATTGCAAAAATACACAAACATATTTGCATAAGGCGACGCGAGTGAAGACAGAAAATCTTAGTCTTGTTTTGTTTACATAATATATATAGATAGCCCAAGCCTAACAGCGTCGCACTTTGAACAAGCTTAACTAAGGTGAAAGGTTGGAAGCACAAGAATTAAGATTGACGAATGGGCTATTTTCAATTTTAGCAATTCTCAAAAACAATATTACGCGACCGTCTGCACAGTACATTTTTATAGACCGTACAAAAGTTCACAAAAACAACTTTTCTCTTTCTGGAATAACTAGTGCCACTACTTTCCGAATAAAATACAGTTTTTGTTTGTCAAAAATTGCTCGAGAAACTGATTTGAAAATCAGAAATTGCAAAAATACACAAACATATTTGCATATGGCGATGCGAGTGAAGATGGAACTGTACTATAAAATCAGTCTTGTTTTGTTTATATAAAATCGCCTTTAAATCTATCTAATGAATGAACAAACACATAAAAATGGACAACACAATCTTCTTTCGAAAAAATTTATTGAAATCTCCATTAGTTTACGTTTAAAAGCAAAACGCGTACCATTTAATTATAGCTCATCGAGTTCAAGCTTTCTTCGATGAAATTCAAGAGATCGATACAACTGAATTCAAGCACGTTTTAAAATCGATTCTCCAAAACTAACAATAACACCAATAAAAAGTCACTCACAGATTGATATCAACATAAATTCTCATCGAAAACAGTAATCTGTTTTACCTTTAGTCCCTCGCTTGCTTGGAAATTCAAATCTCCGCTTCTGGTTCTGAAATCCGTAGAAAACAAACATCTCAGGCATTGATAAAAAACAAGATTTTATCCCTGAAAGCTCGTCTAAAGCGGCTTCTGAGTATCCCTTAATTAGTATCCTTGTCTTGAGTAGCAAACCGCGAAATATTCAGGGAAATAACGCCTTTAATTTAAACGGTTTTCTCCGCTTAGTAAATTCACAGTAAAACATCAAAGTGTTTTTCTAGCTGTCGTGACATTCGGCCTGTAACCGCGCGAAAAACAAAGCCTCGCTTTGGTTTCAACATGACGTCGTACGCGCATGTTTTCCGACGTCATACGCGCCCGCGAGCTAGTCCTGCGCGAAGGCAAGCTAGTCCTGCGCGACGGCGGAGGGCGGCGGTGGGCACACGCGCGCCCGCGAAACATTCCGCTAGCCATGACCATGAAAAATGAAGGGCATCGGTTCTATGAGTATGGAGCTGCGCAGCCAGGCCTTCGGCCTGGCAAGTGCTCCGCTAAAATCGCTTTTCAATCTATGTAATGAATGAACAAGCACAAAACAATGGACAACACAATCTTCTTTCGAAAAATTTTATTCAAATCTTCATTAGTTTATGTTTAAAAGTAAAACACGTACCATTTATAGCGCATCAAGGCAGAGCTGTCCTCGATGAAATTCAAGATAACAACACGACTTAATTTGAGCACGTTTCATAAACAGGTCTCCAAAATTTAAGAGAACACAAAGAAAATGTCAATCAAAAATTGATATCAACATAAATTCCCATCGAAAAATGTGATTATTTTACCTTTAAGTCACTGGACTGCATGCTTGGAAATTCATTAAAACTCCGCTTCTTCGTTTCTGAAATCCGTAATAAAAACAAGGCATCTCCCCGCATTGCTCCTGCATTGATAAAAACGTATGAGGGTTCCTCGAAGCAAAATTTTATCCCCGAAATCTCTTCTTTTTCCACTAAAGCGACTTCTGAGTATTCCCCTTAATTAGAATCCCTGTCTTGAGTAGCAAACCGCGAAAAAATGCAGGGAAGTAACGTCTTTAATGCTCCGCTAAACACTGCGAAAGATCCAACTTTTTTAAAACTTTAAAAAGTGTTTACCGAGCTGACGGCTGTGTAGCCGCGCGTGTAGCGTCATACGCGCATGTTTTGCGACGTCATACGCGCCCGTGAGTTGGCCTTGCGCGACCGACTGACCCACTGACACATGTCACGGAGGCGCGCCCGCGAAACATTCCGCTAGCCATGACCATGAAAAATGACGGGCATAGGTTCTATGAGTATCGGGCTGCGCAGCCGGGCCTTCGGCCCGGCGAGTGCTCCGCTAAAAAATTCTACGTTGAGAAAAAAAGGTTGTAGTGTAATTCTCAGGCTTAGCCGATCAAAAACACTACAACCATGCGCGCATTCAATACAAAAACATGTTTTTAAAAATTAACAAAAAGTGAGCATAGTGTTACACCAGGTTCTGAGACGACTTTTTGTTGAATTAAGTTCAAATAAAACTTGACTTGATAAGAAAAGTTATATTATCGACTTAGCGTTTTATGCAAATCGTACTTTAGTCAGCAGCAACTTGGTTTATCAAGCTAATCAACTGCATATCAACTTGTGCTCGCAAGTAATTTGCATCTAAACACGCACGCTGTGCGCAGTCGTGTCTGAAAATCTATTGTCTCGTCTTTCCAAAGTAGACCTCAAGTCTACTTGATTTTCAAGTAATATATCAAACACGAGGAACAGTGTTTCATCAGATTTCCAAACACCGAGAAGTGGATTGGAAAAACGAGGCGCAGCCGAGTTTTTTTAAACCACTTCAAGGTGTTTGGAAATCTGATGAAACACTGTTTCGAGTGTTTGATATAGCTTCTCAAACTGATCGTTAAATGCGGAGAAAACGAAGGAATAAAATCGCCAAAATCTATGCAAATTAAGAAACGATTTCAAAACCTCCTTCACGGTAGTGATTTCCTTTGTGTTCTCGTCATGAATTATTAATGAGTTTGAGAAGAGCACTTCAAGTGCACTTTGGTCCCTAGTGTGAACCGGCAAAGTGAGACAAGTCCCAACCAGGGAACTTGGTTGGGAATTCCCTGGTTGGGACTTGTCTCACTTTGCCAGTTGGGAATTTTGTGGGTGTTCTCAGTATAAATACCCTAAACAGTCAGGTGAAATATGATGACTGTATTTAACCAGTGAGGAGCTGGCTCGTCCCACTCCCCAGACACCGGTCTAGTGTGGGTAAACTGGGTGTGAGTGCAGTGTATCACTCCTACAACTCCCCGCGCGCCACGCTAGTATAAGGATGGACGCCTGTGGAGGATGCAGAATCAGGAGCAAAACAAATAAATCCGTCATGGACAACGTGGCTTACGATCGTTTACCTACGATTCGGCCTTTTACCAAGCTCGGCAGCGGCTGTACGAGTTTTCGCAATTGTTATGAACTGATATGGGTTGAAATCGTTTGACCGTTTTCTGCGTTCGACACAGTAAATGTTTCCCCGTTTGACATGCACTTCTTGTTGCCCGCGCTTACCCCGCGTACCGTTAAATAATAGTTTCGCAGTTTGCTTGTTTGTCGTTTTCCAGAATCCTTGATCCTGAGTAGATCGAGATGACAACGGTGACAATTGGGTAATGAAGTGTTTTGACAAAACACAACGGAGTTTCGGCCGCTGGTGTAAATTGATTTAATTAGATGCCAAAAAAATCAATGTGGGGGCGTGCTCACCTGTATGGTTAAATAAAGAACCAGTCATCTCGGATTCCAGGTAGTCTGCGTAGCAGGTGCATGAAAATAATGTGGGCGCAAGAAAGAATGGGTGCGCGAGCGCGTGTCTCCCTTGGGCACCCCGTTAGTTTCTTGCGCCCATATTATTTTCATGCGCCTGCTACGCAGGCTAGATTCCAGGTCAATTTGGGGTTTAAAATGGTTATTACAAAAGCCTGGTGTAATGGCCTGATTAAACGTAACACTCTACAACATGGAAAAGACAAAAATTATTAAACATTATACTACTAATTATGATATTATGTTGTCTGATAATACACAGTCTCTGCGCGGATAAATGTGCTTATATTGACACAAGAGATATGATCTAAGAGAACAAAACCCCGTGCCCCATGATTATTTTCAATCTAATATCAGATTGTGCCCACGCTGTGAAGGTTATTTGTATTCTCGCTCCCATGACCAGCACGGTCTCTATTCCAAGTACAGAGATTAGATATCATAAATCCAGAAGCTAATCACTGTTATGAGCTTCTGATATAGTATATAGTTCTCATTATTGCTGGAGTATTTTGCTTGTGCAGCGAAGGGAAATCGCATGTTGTGTGAGGAGGCTGTGAAAATCAACAAAACCGCCAACTCTAAAATTACATGATGTGATTTAAACTGACCATTCAGGAGTCAGCCTTAAAATAACCACGCTACCCCACGCAGTATGACACCGAAGTAATAATAGATTAAAATTAACTTACATTGTAAGAGGCCCATGTATGGGAAGTATGTTCCCTTAGATTATTTTCTCTTGATTGACACTTGCTCTCACTTTAAAAAATGAACCTTGAAATGAGGCATGGGTTATTCTTTAAAATAACTTTAATTTCCCATAATTAAATTTTTGTATTTACTTCATCAGGAAACCTCGCCTTACACAAGTCGGCGAGTCAGTCTTCATCAGCTCAATCAGGCGGCCCCAAAAGAGGTGTTGACGGAAATTCTGATGGTGTATATGACTACTCGAGTTGTACACACACAATTAGAGAAATAGATCCGTGGTGGCGGGTAGACCTGGGACCTAGTCAGTCAGTCTCTGAGGTCTTCATAGTAAACAGGGTTGCGTTGCTGGAGAGACTCGTCAACATAGAAATCCGAGTTGGTAAGGAAATAATAAAAATAATAATGGTAATAATAATAACAATAATAATGATAGTAATAATAATAATAATAATAATAATAATAATAATAATAATAATACTGAATAATAATAATAATCGCCAGTTACTAAAGGAAATTTTAACTCAGTTGTGCTCTGTTAAGCTATGCATAGGCCGGTATCACGCCCCGCCCGAGTTAACATGGCCGCCGCGTGATAAAGGCCTATTATTAGTGCAAATATCTTCACATAAGTATTGCTGACCTATGTTTATAAGATACGCAGACCCCGCCTTATCGGGCCACCCTATTCTATCTCCCCCACCTCTCACGCTGTTAACCCACAACGCCCTTCCGTCGGGATATTTGCACTCTCCCCAGTTTTTGCTCGCCATGAAAAACCAAAATGGCGGCAACTCGAACCAGCGATCGACCTCGACGGATCACACGGAAAAATAGGGTACTATGAACAGTCTAATGGTTATGTAGCCAAACTCACTTCTTTGTTGTATGTTATTTGTTATCGTTTTTGTTCATGATCTGTATCTGAGTCACTATGTAGCTATGGTATGTGAACGTAAAACCCGCGGAAGGGGATACTGGTCCTCACTCCCTATTTTGTAAACAATTTTATTAAATTTATGAGAGTTGTTTTCTCCCTTGTGGTTTTCCCGGAAAAGAGGGATTAAGCACACTATAAAGAGAATGGGAAGGAAAGCTTCATTTCACCTCTAAGTGCCATTTGCCATCGTACACTGACGTGCAAACAGGTATCCTAGCGTAGAAATCGGCGTTAGCTGCCTCAAACAAAAACAAACATACCGTTCGCGAAAAAATACGGGATTATTATAATTAAGCAAAAACAAACGATTAAAACCGACGTTTCGGTGTCATCATGACGCCATTGTCAAGGTAACTTGTGAATAAAATGTAAATGACAAAAGTATTTGAAGCAGTGTTGGCAGTGATGACACCGAAACGTCGGTTTTTATCGTTTGTTTTTGCTTGCTTATGTTTGACCAAATCGTTATTGATTATTATAATTGATGAATGAATGAATGAATGAATGAATATGTTATTTATAGCACATATATATCACATGTCTCATTGCGCTTTATATACACTTATGAGAATGTGATCGGACGTCAGCTCAAGGCAACCGCTATCGGTCCATTGTTGATCTCATCTCACCCACCCCACCCATGAACAATATATGGCACTGAGATGGTCACGGCAGGGTTTTGTTACGTCCCCAGTGGTTCTTTTCCGTCCCCATCGGAGACAGGTCCACCATTTCTACGTGGTAAGACCCTGAATGTTGGTTGCCGCGACCTCCCGCCCTGCAGACTGGTGCTCTATCAACTGAGCAAACCAGGGATGGGTTATTCAAAGCACGATTAAGCTAACCCAGGATTAGCGTCAGTTTTGAATCCAGTTAAACAACTCAATAATTGAAAATTTTGCAAAGTTTTCTGGCCTTCAGTTTCGACTTTAACTTGTCTTCACAACTAGCTACAAATGACCTTTTGAAGACATTTTTAAACAAAGAAATGAAATGCTCGGTTAACTTTTAATCCGGGATTAGCGTTAATCGGCTTTCGAACAACCGGGCCCAGGTGTAATGTAATGAAATCAAAGGCTGCTATGAGCCGACTCCTGAATACGAACCGTACTGACCCACCCCTCTCCTAGATAGTTTGCTTCATCGACCCCCACCACCTGCGTACAACTCTCCACCCTCCTCTCCTTCCAATGCCATCCCCATGAGTATTAAGGCAGGTGACCATTACATATCGCAGGCTCAATGTTCACCGACCCGACCCTCCCCTGGGCGTGTTGCTCCACCGACCCCCACCACTAATGCGTCTAACTCCCCACCCTCCTCTCGAGCTCTCCCTCCAACGCCATCCCCATAGGTATGACAGGTGACCATTACATATCGCAGACTCAATTTTAATAGTAGAACAAGGAGCAAACGACTGCGAACGAAAATGCTGCTGGAGTACGTAGGATCTATGGTAGAAAAGTGGCGTTCGTGCTGATTTTTCTATCTTTTTGCTGCTACACCGTGCTGACGAAATCCAATCAGGTCGAAACAGCTCGCCACGGTTGCCTTTTGGCTTTCAGTTTGGGCTCCATCATGTCGTTTTAGCGTTAAATGCCCTACGTAGTATCAGCCTTGCTTACTTTGTTTGTGTCAATGTTAATAGCCGATCGACCGATCGAGTAAAATTTTGCCCCATTGCTATAACCCGTTCACGCGTATTCACGAGCTAAAACCTGTTTATTTTCCCAATATCTTCACTATAAATATTGTTTATGTTGCTTTCTTTGATAAGGTGACAGTTTGACGGATAACGGAAACTCCAATCCTCGATGTGGTGGACCGTATTCAATGGCCACTTTGCTTAAAGCCTCGTTTTACTGCAAACCGAGGAAGACTGGAAAATATCTCAACATCAGGATTCTGGGAAATAGCATGGTTCTTACGTTGTGCGAAGTTGAAGTTTACTCTGAAAGCAGAGGTGCGGTATATTCCCCCCCGGGGGTGGGGGCGCGGTGGTACTGTTATATATAAGCTATATGGGTATGTGCCACTGTCAAGGGTATGGTTTTCAAGCAGTTTTGTCTAGGATATATTCTTGGTTTTCACATGACGTCATCAAAAAGTATACGTCCTACAAAGCTGTTATAATTTTTCACAAAAAGTTTCAGGTTTTAACGATGTTTTGCTTCCGATTGATGAAGGTTTTAAATGTGTCATGCAATTCGTCACGCTATTTCAAATAAACCGTGAAAATAAACAAACTTGAAAAAGTTGAAAGTTATTTTTGTATTATGAATGTTTAAAAGCAGATTAAATGGCACTTATAGTGAAAACATTATTTTGTGACGAGATTTTTGGTGCAATTAAAACTTTGAATTTTTGGCCGCCATGTTGGTGCCCATAAAGCTGGGCACCAAGATGGCTGCTCCATACATTTCTTACTAAAAATGTCTAATACTCGGTTGCAAAATGTAGCTGAACATGGTCTGGTATAGAGTACCACTGAGCGGTAAACGAGCCGGCAGCATAAACATACATAGTAACCCCCACCCCCCACCCCCCGGGGGGGATTGAATTTGTATGTGGTTGCCAACTTACAATCGCAAGCACCGTAAACTGATTGAATGTTCTCTTTACCCAGCCTTTCTGAAAAACAAACCAAAGATTCCGACAACGAAAGATGTGTTTAACGGCAATCCTACAAGCCTGCTCTGTCCTGAACCTTTCGGATATCCTGAACCGTTTGTAGCCTGGGTCAAAGATGGCGTCGTCCTTCAGAACAGCTCTTGGGACCTGAGGTTGAATCTGACAGCTGTCAATCAAACTAATGACGGCTCGGTCATGATAGACTGTGTTGTCAGCAACAAACATGGCGCTGATTATCATAGATTTATGCTGAAAGTGCACAGTAAGTAAGTCTTCCAGATGTCGAAGAGAACAGAGGATATCATTTATGAATAAGTTTCTCTGTTTTTGTTATTAAAGGTCAAAAAACCATGTGCACCGAGTACAAGGACATAACGAGTAAGGCACGAAAGGTACTTCATAAAAGAAAAAACCAGGAGTCCGCACAAAATGACAGTGACATTAATCCAACCCAGTGGTACCGCTTTATTGATCACGTGACAAAAGAACCCATGAAGGTTTGTTCGTTCTCTTTCAAACTGTTAGATAGCAATAGGACTGAGTGGAGTGCAATTCAGGGAGTAATCGGGCAAGTAATAAAAAATAGGCCAAGCATGAAGCGAGAGAACGATACGAGCACGATTATCCCTGAATTGTACTTAATCGCATCAATAACAAAATTCGAGATTGAAAAATCAATGTGGACTTTATTGTAGTAAAACGCGTCAGACATATAATTTTCTATATATATAAGTTTGAAACCATGCAGTAGAGAAACAGCAAAAAGGAACCCATTGAAGGGCACCTGATTGACGCGCGTAACGTAGGTGTCCAATTTATTTATACAGCTATCCTGATCAATTACAAAAGCTGTAATTGGATAGCTGTAATTGGTCATTGAAGTGATCGCGCGCCAATTTTGTAAGAAAAGGCACGCGGAAGACCAATCACTCTTCACTCACAACAAGGCCTAACTATACGAAATATCGAAAAATTTAGTTTGTAAAATACTGAATGGGGAGCAGGAATGACGCAGTGGTGAGAGAGATCGCCTCCCTCCAATATGGCCCTGGTTTGATTCCTGAACTCGGCATCATATGTAGTATCATATGTAGTTGTAATAGGTGGTTTTCACGTTACGTCACGGCGGCCATGTTGGTGCACACCTACAAAAAAAATTTAATGAACTTCTTTTGTTATGTGCACCAATATGGCCGCCATGGCCTTTGTCATTTGAGTCCCACAGGACTGAAGGTCACATGAGTGAAAACCATCTGTTTCCACCGTACTTCTTTTTAGATACCAGACTCCTGCCAGAATGCATGGGCTTGTGGAACCCAGGCTCCCGGCTGGCTTCAAGGAGGTCACCCCACTCTGGAAGACGGCGTTGCCATGCGAAACGTGTGTTTCAGTTGGAATGAAAACTGCTGCTTCACTAAGGTGCAGGCTCAAGTGAGACTTTGTTATGGTTTCTTCGTGTACAAGCTTCAGCCAACCACGTTTGCAGTGAAAGCGAAATATTGTGTAGGTAGGTAATCAAGTTGGTTTATACGCGAGTCGAGTTCTTGCATGAACCGTAGCCTCGAATAAATAATTATTTGGCGATTTACTCCCCATCCATGTCCTGAGGATTGGATGATTTTAGACAGGTTCTAATATTACCCCAAGGGTGCCAAAAATCAAAATTCAACAAAAATCCCAAATATCATTTAATTTGTGAATTAATGAAAAACAAATGATACCATGCAAATTAAGTACTGCCAAAGACGTTTCACTTGAATGGTCACAACATATAGCCCATTTCGCAGATATGGCAGCTATATTGATTTTGCCCCCAGGGCATCCCATAATGAACATTGAAAACAAAGGAATATATTAATTTAAATGCTCATTATGGGATGCCCTGGGGGCAAAATCCTGTATCTGCGAAACGGGCTATAGGATTTCGTCTACAGACTCAAAAGTTAGAACTACGCCTCATGTCTCCATTATTGAATAGGAGTGAAAGAGTTAATTGCGCCGATCAGTCATATTGTCTGTAAAGGGAAGTAGTCAGCCGCCTTCTCTCCTTTTTAGAGCAGAGGGCACAAAAATTTAGACATTCTGATTCAAACGAAAAAACGATAAACAATGCAACAGAGCAAGCGCATCTCGGCTTCACATGCCATCTAAATGCCTAAATTATGCAGATTCAAAAAAACTATTATTTTCCATCTGAATTCTTAAATTACTTGTTTTTTTTCTCAAAACGTTATGTCAAGAACAAGCAGTGGTAGACCACAAAGATGTTGTGTTCAAACATAACACTTCAAAGAACGGAAAGCAGTACGCCCTTGAAGGTCACGTGATTACCTTGGAACGTCACGTGAGTGAGGCGTGGAAGTGCATGGTTTACTGCCTCACGGAGAAGACATGTGCATCATACAACTACCACCCCCACAGTAAAGTCTGCGAGCTTAACAGAAGCACTGCATCACGTGACCCAGCCAGTGTGAGAGAGAGGCCTGGTAATGAGTATCATGAGAAGGTGGAGGAACTGGTGATTATACCGCTGACCTGAGTTGTTGTCACTGTTCGTAGTCATTGCAGGAAAACACTGTCAGTTGCATCTAAGCGTGAACACCACCTTTTAAAAGACTTCCAAATTGCGTGTCAAACATTGCATGTTTTTAGCTGCTAGCAGTCCCTTTCTGTAAAGTCTAGTGCGCGACAAAATCACGCGCGAGGGAGCGAGGACCAATCTCGTCGCCAGATCCACGTTCAAAATGGCGGACGAAGAAATCCCTGGTCACGGTGGAAAACGAAAAAAACTAGACGCCATTTTTGAAATTGACACTTCAAATTGTAATATTTAGGCTAAACGTTTCAAGTTTCGATTCGAGAAACTGGCGCATGTGCCCACGTGAGAGTGTCCGTTTTACGAGCCTCGACCATACAGAAAGTGGCTGGGCAACTTTCATAATTTGAAAGCCAGTCACAATAACTTTTGCATTGAAGTGAGAAATACTAATGTTATTGACGTTTAAATGAAATTGCGTGCTAATTCGTGGCCCGCGTGGAGTGATCATTTTTATAAGCGTTCAAACAAATTTAATTCATTGCAAAATATGTCGACAATTACAGGTGTGGATTTAATAATAACACGTAATTGTTAGTTGAGGTCATTTTTTTTTTTTGCATTGCTTGTTCACGCTTACATGCAACAGATGGTAACTATAGTAACGACCGTATAGAGCGGTTTTCAATTGAGTGTCGAAAGTAACTTCGTAATTGTTTTGCATTGGTTTTACCTTACAGGAGTTCTCACAGTAGCCCATTTGTGATTGGCTAAAACATCTCACGCCACTTTATAAACCAATCAGAAGTAAAACCAAAACCGTGCCTTTGACGCACGCGTTTTCCCGCGCTTGGCGCCGGCTACAGTTGCTTCGAATTCTGATTGGCTGATTGGATTATCTGCGTGGGTTGTGATTGGCCAGAGTGATTACTTTGATTTTGGTTTTACGCCACTCAACTGAAGACTGTTCTATAATTTTGTTTAATTGTTAGATGCATAGTATGCCGACTACTTAAATATAACAACTAAGGCGATTCCCCACTTCAGCAACTATGGGGAGTCTGGGCACTAGATTCCGGTGCTATCATTTCTGGGATCGTTTGAACGACAAAGAAAAAACATGGTGTCAGAATGCCATGAGCATTGGAGATGTCCCAGGTTGCAACTACTGCTTTCAAAGGAAAGATAAACTTGAAATTGTTAGCATATTTACAGAGTTAGAGGAGTTGATCTGAGGAAACATACGTACCCTGCTAATTTTGCCTTAATTCTAAACAGTTAAAACTAAGGAAAAATTAGAAGCCGGTTTGTAATCAGAGCTTGGAAATGCCAATATCTCACTTTCAAAATGGTAAAGATGCTGATTTTTGGCAAGCGCGCATTTTTCATCATGCTCTGTACGAATATCCCATGAAATGCTTTATTTCAAAAATCTAGTGTTTGTATGACGTCATCACTTCGCCATAAACGATCCCACAATCCCTCATGCACCGAGTTATATTCGTGCCCAGCCTCCCCAAGATTGTGAAGTGCAGGCATGTGCAATAATCATTTACCGTGTAGAAAACATTTATTCGCAAAATAGTTAATGGAAGGCGTAAGTCTGAATTTTAGGGGCGTTTAATTGATGAAACGTTTTGCTATAAACTGTCCCATACCGGGACTAGCATCGATTCGGTGATAGTTGTACTGTGTAAATCAACCTTATCCTTGTCTTATTTATGAGGGTTTATTTTTCAGTTGTGTTGGGAAACTGTCAGCTGAATAGTGTTGGGTCCATGAAGCTTGTTAATCAGTTGAACCCCTGGGGTGACGGGGGTGCTCGTTGGAAATTTTTGAAAAACACCCTAAAAGTTACCAGAATCTCTGTTGATGGGGGTACTAACTCTAAACGTTTCTGTCTTATTTTTTCGGCTCAATATCCTGAAAGCTAAAAGGTGCCATGATTATTCTAACGGTGGTCATTTTAGATTTCATAACCCCCAAGTGGTACTAATCTACAAAGTTTGACCTCTAAAAGGTACGACGAGCACCCCCGTCATTTTTATTATGAGTCACCCCCCCCCCCCCCCCGGGCGTTAAACTGCCCCGGGGGTGGGGGGACTCCAAAAAGTGATGGCGATGCTCGCTAAAATGGGCAGTACTGGAACTGACCGCTGCACTAAGAACGGTAACAAGGTGCTAGTGATGATGGCCGCCTAGTACTTCAATGCAAGACCACTAAAGTCGTCTAGAGCCACAATCCGTTTGATGCTCGTCTTATTTACAACACGAACTACGCCACACATAATTATACTGACCGGTTGATTAAGTTCGTCCTGGATGGATGATGTTTCTATAGTATCAAAACGTCCATTTATATTTAAATTATTTACTCATTTATTGGCGAAAAAAAATTAGAATACCGCGTTACTCTGGTCATGCTCTCATAGTGGGGGAGGGGAGGAGGGGAATAGGGGGTGCGAAGCTGGGACGGAGAAAAGAAGGGGTTAATTTGCACTTATTTCATATCAAAATTCAGATCATTAAACAACAGATTTCGATTCTAAAAAGTATATGGAATTGTAGAGAGTTTAAAACTACACATCTGGGCCACCTTTTGAAGCGCAAGAGCATTTCGTTCAAGAGTTATAGGCGAACGAGTATTAGATATTTTTTGTAACAAATGTATAGATCGATCATCTTGGTGCCCCTTTAGTGGCCAAAAATTCAAAGTGTTAATTACACCAAAAATCTCATCAAAAATATTGTATTCACTATCGGCTTATAAGTGTCTATAATGCAAAAAATAACTTTCAACTACTGGTTCAATTTTGTTTACTTTCACGGCTTATCTGAAATAGCGTGACGAATTGCGTGACACATTTAAAACCTTTATAAATCGAAAGTAAAACATCGTTAAAACCTGAAACTTTTTGTGAAAGATTATAACACTGGTATACACATACCATGTAAGAAACAGCTATGTAGGATGTTATACTTTAGATTTTTTAATTTTTATGACGTCATGTGCAAACCAAGAATTCCCACAGGAAGTGGAGACGGAGAAAGCAGGAAGTTCGGAAGCAGGAGAAATTTTGCAACATTGCATATTATTTTGCAATAGAAAAAGTGCAAAGAAGGGAGGATCTTAAAGGAAGTGGCGGGAACCAGAAGTAAAGGGTCACCAGGAAACAGAAATTTCAGAATTTCGCGTCCCCTTTCTGCCCCCCCCCCCTCCCCCCCAAAAAAGAATAATAATAATAATAATAATAATAATAATAATAATAATAATAATAAATAAAATAACATAAAAGATAATAATAATAATAAAACAACGATAGAGATCATATATTGCATGCATGTACTGTTTAATTCAATTTCCATGATAGTCAAACTACGGTGGCGAAACCAGGCTCCATTGTAAAGGGGGACCCAGAATGAATAAAGAGGGAGGGGGGGGGGGGGAGGAGGGACCCAGAATGAAAGAATGAATAAAGAGGGAGGAGGGGGGACCCAGAATGAATAAAGGGAAAGGGGGGACCCAGAATGAATAAAGAGGGAGGGGGGGAACCAGAATGAATAAAGAGGGAGGAGGTACCCAGAATGAATAAAGAGGGGGGGGGGGGGGGGGGAGGTGAAAATGTTAGAAACTGAAAAAATTGTTCGGCTTGTCGGGTCTTATGTCTATTGCAATATCGGGGTTGGCCGGCCCCTCCCCAGTATCGGGGGTCCCCCTTCCTCTCTGGGCCTCTCCCTAAGATTCGCCACTGTCCTATAACCTTTAAGTTTGACTCGTAGAATGAAACCTTGAATGATGTGATGCAGTTTTAACTTTGAAGTCTGTGGGCAGAGAGGGCTTTTTGCAGTGGAACTGTAAGCCATTTGATAAACTACAAAATGACATTTGGAACTTTTTTTCTAACTTTTAATTTCAATTGGCACTTTTGAGTCAAATGGTTCAATCCAGAAAGAAAAGGAGAACAGACGAGCGATTCAGATATGAGTCCGGTTAGTCAAAGGGTTCACTCCAGAGATTAATGAAATTAAGGCAAACAGACAAGCCGGAAGAAAAGGAGTCAGACGATTATGAACTCACGACTTTTACAGCAGAATTTCCGGGGGAAACTTAACTCTGGGCACAGTGCACCCAGGGAGGACGGAGGGGGGGGGAGTACTCCTGAAAATATTTGTTGGTGGTGTGCGACATGCCTTGTGAAAGCCTTGCCCCATTTCAGACCAAAATGGTTGATTTCTCTACCCATTTTAAGACTAAAATATGTAAATTTCCCTGCCCATTTTTTGACTTTACTCCTAAATCAATACCCAGTTTCTTATCTGAGCCTTAAATCGATAGCCTTTTTCAGACTTGACCTCAACATTGATACCCATTATCTGATCAAAAATGGGCCGCACATACAGTAGCTAATAGTAGCATATACAACGGAGTACCCCCCCCCCCACCCCACATTAGGTAACCCGCAGTCCTATTTGTAAACTGCATACGCGTCTTTGTAAAACTACACAAAATGAATTAAAATGTAGTAATAAACTTGTGTTTTTTTTCTCTTTTTTGAATCTGCAGCAGAGTCAAGTGAAATGAATGAACAATGTGGTTTTTTACTTTCATCGAGTCGCTTTGACAGTTATTTGGAACTGTCTTTTTTTTTGCGGGGGGGAGGGGGGGGTGTTCAGCTGCAATTTGCAATTAACCTCTGATTCTGGACTAAACACCAAAAATTGCCACCCTAGTTATCCTAGACCTGTTTAATATGTAACACCCGAGACGTAGGCAATTTTTTTCAACCGACTTTGAGGCGCCTGGATACCTGATAAAACAATCTTTCGAGTGTGAAATGATATATATGAAATAAATCATATATGAACTGCGGAAATGAAATCGTTTTCTTCAGATCTGCATAATGATCCGTTTAAGAAGCTATATATCAAACACTCGAAAGATCAAATGAAGAACGATCCTCGCAGTTGTGAACGCAATTTAAGCAATTGCGAAAAGAAGCCTGAAAAAAATTCAGGACTTCAACGGGTTCGAACCCGTGACCTCGCGATACCGGTGCGATGCTCTACCAACTTTAGCTATGAAGCCACTGACGTTGGGAGCAGGTCAATTGTAGGTTCATATGTTCCCGTGAAAGGAGTGAATGTGAAATGATATATATGAAATAAATCATATATGAACTGCGGAAATGAAATCAAATGAAGAATGATCCTCGCAGCTGTGAACGCAATTTAAGCAAATGCGAAAAGAAGCCTGAAAAAAATTCAGGACTTCAACGGGGTTCGAACCCGTGACCTCGCGATACCGGTGCGATGCTCTACCAACTCAGCTATGAAGCCACTGACGTTGGGAGCAGGTCAATTGTAGGTTCATATGTGCCCGTGAAAGGAGTGAATGTGAAATGATATATATGAAATAAATCATATATGAACTGCGGAAATGAAATCATTCTTCATTTGATTTCATTCTTCATTTGATTTCATTTTATTTGATTTCATTCTTCATTTGATTTCATTTCCGCAGTTCATATGTGATTTATTTCATATATATCATTTCACATTCACTCCTTTCACGGGAACATATGAACCTAGCTACAATTGACCTGCTCCCAACGTCAGTGGCTTCATAGCTCAGTTGGTAGCGCATCGCACCGGTATCGCGAGGTCACGGGTTCGAACCCCGTTGAAGTCCTGAAGTTTTTTCAGGCTTCTTTTCGCATTTGCTTAAATTAATTTATCTGTTTTTCGCAAACGTGAAAAGGGTTCTTCATTTTTAAAGTTACTGAAACAATAGACGACGCACGTATACCGCAATTTACAGTCATTCAGCGGAGCTGGATTATGACTGGCAACTAAGACTGACGGCCGGGTAGCTAGATGTAACTCACAGCAGCACGGAGCACTTGAGTCAGCAACTCAGAGCAACTCAGAAGATGTTCGAAGATTTACGAGGGAGATCTGAAGATCTCCGAGGGAGATCCGAAGATCTTTCGATTACACACCAGCTAATATGTGGTATTGATATCTTTACTCTTAGAGCGGTTTTCAATTGAGTGTCCGAAGATTTCCGAGGGAGATCCGAAGATGTTTTGATTTCACACCAGCTAATATGTGGTATTGATATCTTTACTCTTAGAGCGGTTTTCAATTGAGTGTCCGACGATTTCCGAAGATCCGAAGATGTTTCGATTACACACCAGCTGATATGTAGTATTGATACCTTTACTGTTAGAGCGGTTTTCAATCGAGTGTACGAAGATTTCCGAGGGAGATCTGAAGATGTTTCCATTACACACCAGCTAATATGTGGTATTGATATCTTCACTCTTAGAGCGATTTTCAATTGAGTGTCGAAAGTAATTTCGCGATTGCTTTGGTTCATTGCTACGCTTTGTGATTGGCTAAAAAATCTCGCGCCACTTTCTCAGCCAATCAGAAGCAAAACTAAAACCAATCGTGACTTGCTCGCATGCGTTTCCCCGCGCTTGGCGCCAGCTACAGGTATTTGCATCGAGCTCGAGCTCTGATTGGTTCATTGGATTGTTTACGACAGCTGTGATTGGTCAGAGTAATTACTTTGGTTTTGGTTTTACGGCACTCAATTGAAAACCGCTCTAACAGTGAAGATAAAATTGATATTTTCACATGCGTCGAGATATGATTTTAATTTTTTTGCTAATTGGGAGAAATCCTTGTAAATTTCACTGAAGTTTAATAATGATATGCAACCATGGTGTTCGAAACATTGCGCCGAGCTGATCAGATACGTGCACGTGAATTCCTGGTGTATGCAAATTCCATGAAGATTTTATATTTGAGTAAAGTTGCAAGGAAAGTAGACAATTGTCTACTCTTCCGAACGCTGCACAATATGCAAATTTTACAATAAATTGAGTTGTTTTGCAAGTTGCACAAGGACGAAAGGGGGTTGCAAAAGATTTAACCATGTTTTACGCTTTGCAACGGTTGCGGAAACAGAAATTGTTCTGAGGGCCCGTCCACTATATTCGTTTGAAAACGCATACGGTACATTTTTTGCGTTTTGACCAATCGTTCACAGTAATACGGCGTTTTCTAACACCGAAAATGGATCGTTTTGAAACGCTCTCCAGTTTTGATAAATTTGAAAACGTCAGCTATGCGGTTTAGCCTAGTCCCAGGCGTTTTCGGCTCGTTCTTCCTTGAATGGTGACGTCACCGATTAACACTCCGGCCACCAGCAATTAGTTCTCGGACTGAGGCTGGCATGATCGATCGCGGTTACCATAGCAACGATGCATCTGCTGACCCTGATATGGTTGGTTTTGTTCATCCCCAGGTAACCTTCCTCCACACATAAAATGAAGGGGGGTTTATAGCAGCCAAACGTCAACACGCAAATAATAAGTCTTTAATCATTATACGGTGGGTGCGGTTGCTAAACAAAGATAAAAATACAAGTAAAAAGCGTGTACAAAAATACAAAATAACATAACGGTAAAGAAAGACACTTACAAACGTTGTATGGCAGGAAACTCCGAAACGAATGGACAAAAGAAGAACGACGATACAAATTGAACGTTGATACTAAACGAAGCAAACAGAGCCTACTAACGAAAATGGCAGAGTACATATAAGGCTAAACTAAAAGAAAGCGCGATTATGCGGAAAAAACCTAACAGAATATAAATGGCACGAAAACACGATGAGCAAAATAAACGAAAGCAAAACAAAGGAAATTAACGCGAAAACGGTACACAATTGTTAAAAAACTAGTAAAAGAAAACAATGCGGCATCAACATCTGGCTCCCCTAAGAGTTATATAACTCTTAAGTCACTTAGTGAGTCACTTATAAGTCTTTAAAAACAGTTGAGTTCGTAGCTTAATTCTGAACTTATGGCTCCTCAGGCTGGGAATACCCCGAGTCTTTACTCTTCATTCTCCATGATCAGCACAAGTTTGTCAATGGGACGATCCAAGGTTGTCGTGGCTGTGGCAACTCTGACCGAACGTACTTGTCCATTAGAATCCGGATTTGTATCAACAACGCGAGCCAAATTCCACTCATTTCTCGCCACACGATCATCGACGATTAACACAAGGTCACCACTTTGAAGATTCCTTCTTGGGCGATTCCACTTAACTCTCTGCTGAAGACTCTGGACGTACTCTTTCCTCCATCTAGACCAGAAGACATTTGACAGGTACTGCACGCGTTTCCATCTTTTCCGTAGGTAGACATTAGCCTTCTGAAAATTTCCTGGGGGAGGCATTACGACCCTTGACTTCATAGTCAGGATGTGATTGGGCGTAAGCGGATCCAAATCGTCAGGATCGCTCGATGGAACAGTAAGTGGTCTGCTCTTTATGGTGCACTCCACCTCGGTCAACAATGTTCTAAACGTCTCATCATTTAGGCAATGGCCAAATTCCTTCAAGAGCGCGGATAAAATCGAACGTATGGAACGTATCTGGCGCTCCCATACGCCACCCATATGGGACGCTGCTGGGGGATTTTTCTTCCACCGGATAATCCAATCAGCTTTGAAGCCTCTGCATAAACTCCTCTGGATAACACTGTGGTCCATCTCTTCTAAGGCCTTCTTAAGCTCGTTTGCTGCTCCCACGATGTTGGTTCCTTGATCCGATCTTATTTCACGTACTGGCCCTCTTCTAGCCATGAACCGTCGTAGGGCGTTGATGAAAGAATCTGTTTCCAGTGATTCGGCTGTTTCTATGTGTACTGCCCTGATTGCAAGACAGGTAAATACGGCCCCATACCGCTTAACCTCTTTTCTTCCTTGCTTTATGAAAAAAGGACCGAAGTAGTCGACTCCACAATAAGTGAAAGGAGGAGAAGGTGTTATTCGTTCACGCGGAAGGACAGCCATCTTCTGTTCACCTGATGTACCACGAAGGCGACGACACACAACACACTTTGAGATGAAATGTCTGACAACCGAATTAGCGTTAACAATCCAATACTGACTTCGTAACTCACTCAGCGTTATCCCTCTGCCAGCATGGGCGACCTTCTTGTGAGCATCACGAACTATCAGGTTTACAACGGAACTTCTTTTAGGGAGAATCACCGGATGCTTGAAATCTTCGGGAAACTCTTGTGACTTGCTAAGCCTGCCACCAACACGTAAAAGGCCATTCTGGTCCAGGAACGGATCAAGGCGGTACAGAACACTTGATTTCTTAATTTCATGCTTCTTGGATTTCTCATAGTAGCGGTCGTTCTCACAATCTTCACGTTTAATCTTCTTTAGTGCTTCTATCTCTGTGGGAAACGCACTCTTCTGGACCACGTTAAGAATTACTGTCTCGGCTTTTTCTACTTCGTCCACTCTTATGGGCTTTCCTTTCAACTTCGCGAAATCTTCGGCTTTATCTGCTGCTTTATCCGGTACGGTGTGACTCTCCTTATTCGCGAGACGGAGCATCTAGGCTACAGAACGCTTCATGCATCGCCAATCAGAAAAGCGTGTAAGCCGTTTCAAGAGATCGGAGCTTTCGTCAATGACTAGACTGTGCACTCGAACCCTTTTGATTTCAGGATCATCGGCTGACACACCCAAGTCGTAAGGAATTTGAGGCCATTCACTCTCAGGTAGCCACAGGAAATTCGGACCCGTGATCCAACGATGCTCTTTCGAGAGCTCATAGCCCTTTAGTCCACGCGAGGCATCATCGGCTCGGTTAACCTTCGACTCAACATACTTCCATTGCTCGGGACTCGTGGCTTCTCGTATCGCCTGTACGCGATTCGCTACAAACACATGGAAACGTTTCTTCTCATTCCGAATGTACTTCAGCACAGTTGTACTATCTGTCCAATAAGTCTTGCTTTCAACCGGTTCATCCAACTCACTGGCAATCATTTCTCCCACACGTACTGACACTGTTGCGGCGGTGAGTTCAAGACGTGGGATCGTCATGGCCTTAACAGGTGCTACGCGGGCTTTCCCCATAAGGAACGCACAATGGATGTCTGAGAAACTATGGACTTGTCTGGAGACTACAGTACCAAAGTTCGTGGGCTTTAAACATCGCTCCATCGAGAAACGCTCCAGGGCAGGCAACTGGCTCTTCCAATTTTTCCAACGTGCACGGAACTCTTCATCAACCTCTTCGTCCCAGCCTTGCTTCCTACGACACAGGTCTTGTAAAATCTGCTTCCCGACTAACAGAACGGGTGCTGCAATTCCTAAGGGGTCATAAACGGAAGATACGGTGGACAGTATGCCTCTCCGAGTTAACGGCTGGTCTTTGAGGATGATTCTGAAGCCAAACGTGTCTGATTCGATGGCCCATTGTACGCCAAGAGCTCTCTCTACCGATAAGATGCTATTACTCAATTCCAGAGATTTGACATTTTGAGCGCGGGCTTCTTCCGGAACACTTTCCAGTACGGTTCTACTGTTACTAACAAACTTGGCTAAATTGAAGCCTCCATGTGCGCAGGCATCGCGAACGCCACGTATTCTTTGGATGGCGAAGTCTTCTGTTTCTTCAGAGCGAAGACAGTCGACGACGTAGAAATTCTTCCTTAGTACATCAGCTGTCTCTGAACCAACCACCTTCTCAGTGTCATCAGCAGCCTACTCTTCCAGGTCTTGAGTTAAATCTCCTTCCGGCCACCACAAGAAACGAAGAAAGTCTCGATGGCTATCAGGTACCCGAACCTGATGGAACATGGCGTCAATGTCCCCCATGAAGGCTATTGGACCTTGACGAAACCTTGTAAGGACACCAACCAATCGATTCGTTAGATCTGGTCCTTGAATTAACTGGTCGTTCAACGATACACCACCAAATCTGGCGCTACAGTCGAAGACAACTCTGATCTTATTCGGCTTCTTGGTGTGATACACGCAGTGATGTGGAATGAACCAAACTCGGCCTGGCTTTGTGGTTAAACGATCTGGCGGAACCCTACTGGCAAAACCCTGAGCAATGATGCCATTTATGAAGGTATTATAATCTTCGTGAATCTTCGCGCTCTTGCTGATCTTCCTCTTTAGCCATTCCATTCTTTCAAGGATTTGCTGCCTGTTTTCAGGAAATGAAGGAACATCACAGTGGAAGGGAAGAGGAATTTCGTAATGGCCATCCTCTGTGCGTCGAACTTCACGGTTCACTATCTTTAGAAACTTCTTGTCGTCTAGTGAGTACTCTTGCTCTTTGTCGCCAATACGTTCGCTGAAGTCTTGTTCTAGCAGCATGTTCAGTGCTTGCGGCGTTACAATCTCTTTGACTCGACTCTCAACCATGAAATGATGTCCGAGGTGTCTATTTGTACCTACTTCTTCAGCAGCGATTCTATTGCAATCTACCATCTGGTGCTCCTTGTTAGACATGTACAGGGGGCCAACTACTGCCCATCCAGCGAACGTCTTTATGGCAAACGGACCACCATCTTCACTCGCCAGAACATCTATTGGCTCAAGAGCCTTTGGACAGTTTGTGCCAATTAACAAGCCAATCCTGGCATCAAGTAACGGAGGTGGAATGTCTCCTGCAATACGTTCAAGGTGTTTCCATTTGAAGGCAATTTCAGGTGATGGCACATTCTCGCACGAGATAAGGTCTTCCCTGGTATAGGTCTTGGGTAGCTGAACAGCGTTGCTTCCATTGAAGTCCGTGACGACTAAACCATTTAGGACTTTAGCATTGTGACTCTTCGTACCATTAACGGTCTTGACCACCAACTGGGTATCGCTGCCTGTCACGCCTAAGCTAACCGCCAAGTCCTATGCTGCACGTATCCAGCATAGCATAAGTAAGGACCTCGCGTAGTGGGGATCGAACTCTAACGGGAACTATGGGCACAGCTGAAACAGAGTTTCCAGCACCTGTAGCATTGCAAGCAGCTTCAGTTTCAGTCGAAGCGTTAACCGTTTCACCTTCTTCTCGTACATGAGGCACGCTCTGCTGTTCTGAGTCTGGCTGAGTGGGACGGAAGTTGTCATCATGAAGACCTGTGGGATGACGACGCAAACATCTCTTGCAAGTACGTCTCTGGGCACATCCGTTAGATCTGTGGCCGATTTCATAACACGCGAAGCATAACCCTTTTACTCTAAGGAACTCTTTCCTCTCTGATAGCGTTTTCTTCAGGTAGGCTTGACAGTCATCCAAGTCATGGCCTCTGCCACAAAGTTTGCAGAGACTGATGAGATTACGTAAGTCCCTCCTTACATCGGCAGTCCTTCGGTCAGCGGTCACATCTGTTGCATGACTGGAGAAGTGAGGTTGGTCACGAGTTCGGTCTCCAGGAGGTCTTGTTCTACCAGAACCCTTGCCTCTATTGGAACGGTCAGATCGTTCTGAGGTACTGTCCAGGCGGCGGAGAGCTTCTCTCGAGAAGACTGGGTCGGTTGCGATTCCTGCTTCTGCGTTTACAAAGCTCACGAAATCGGTAAAGGTGGGTATCTCTCCTCTAGCAACTCTCTTCTTATTCGCCTCTCGACGCCATCGATCTTGAAGATAAAATGGAAGTTTTGTCACCATACTTTGCAGGTTGTGGGGATGGTCGAGGATGGATAGAAAGGTCAAGGTTGACATTGCGCTCCGACACTAGGGGTGAGAAATACGGAGAATCTGTCCAACGTTCGATCATCGCCTGCTCGTATACAAGGCCACTCGTTGATCTTCTTAATGTACGCGTTCGATATCTTGTAAGGATCGCCACATTTCTCCTTCAAAAGTCTCTTTGCTTCTTCGTAACCACTGTGATGATCGAGGTGGAGACATCCTTTGATAAGATCTTTTGGCTCTCCTTGTAAGTACTGCTCCAGGTATTGTAAGCGGACATCATTGGCGCTGACTCTAGCCTCAACTTGCGACTCAAAGCTTCTAATAAACGTGGAGTATTCCAACGGGTCGCCAGTAAACTTAGTAAGTGTCAAAGAAGGCAACAAGCTTCGTTGTTGTTGTTAGGCCAACAGTTTGGTTAACCTGTTTTGTTCCTGAAGAACGTCACAAAACTGAATCTGCTGAGCGGGCTTTGGAGGAATCTTCACCTCGGGAACATTGTAACGGCCTTTAGCGTAATTAGGTGCAGGAATCGACGATAAACTTGGAGCGGTGAGAGCAACTGGAGTAGTGAAAGAAGCTCGAGTGGTGAAGGTACTTGACACGGACGGATTGGTGAATGTAGCTGATGCGGAGAAGGTAGGCGGAGTAGTGAACGAAGCTGGAGTGGCTAAAGTTACTGACAAGGGCGGAAACTCTCATCCAGAAATAGGAGTCGCCTGAGCACGTGAGGTTTCCAAAGGCGTGGTCGTTCGAGGGCGTAAATCACTTTCGGCGCCATCTTCAATTTCTGCAAACACGCGTTCTCGAACTTGTGCAACTGCTAACTGTTCTTCTAAACGTAATTTCTCGGCTGTTTTCTCCAACTCTTGTTTCCGCTCCAACATGGCAACTCTTGTCATTAATTCCGCCGCCTTTGCCTTTTCTTTAGCTCTGCGAGTGGTAATTGAAGGTCTTGAAGACGCTTGCGAGCGACGTGACGCACGAGTGTGCTTAGAACTGACTTGCGATCTCTCCCTTTAAATTCTGTTCGATCGAATCCTTGGCTGATGAAATCCAACGGACTGTTTTCTCGATGAAATCGTTGATGCATTTGTTTTGCTCAGCATACCAGTCGTTAGCAATGCTTAACTCTTCGTCGGTGTCGAGGTCTCGTAATAGCGCAGCAACGAATCCTTTGAATTCCTCAACAGTGATGCGAAATGATGAAAGATTTCCTTCGATGACAGTCACGTTTTCTACATTGTTCGACAACGAATTTATCTCCTTTATCTGTCGCTGAATCTTCTTTCCGATTAACTGGCAATCCCGCCAACGGAGATGGGCAATGTATTCTCTTCCTTTTTCGGTTCGCTGTCTTCGTCTCGGCTCTCTGATCTCGCCGTCGGCGTCCGAATCCAGGTCTAAACTATCCAAACTGACGTTGTCCATTCCGAAATATTTGTTCCCTTGTACAGTTGGCTCCCGTAATTTCGATTGGATCCAAGTAACGTTTCAACGAATATAGCAGCCAAACGTCAACACGCAAATAATAACGAAGTCTTTAATCATTATACGGTGGATGCGGTTGCTAAACAAAGATAAAAATACAAGTAAAAAGCGTGTACAAAAATACAAAATAACATAACGGTAAAGAAAGACACTTACAAACGTTGTATGGCAGGAAACTCCGAAACGAATGGACAAAAGAAAAACAACGATACAAATTGAACGTTGATACTAAACGAAGCAAACAGAGCCTACTAACGAAAATGGCAGAGTACATATAAGGCTAAACTAAAAGAAAGCGCGATTATGCGGAAAAAACCTAACAGAATATAAATAGCACGAAAACACGATGAGCAAAATAAACGAAAGCAAAACAAAGGAAATTAACGCGAAAACGGTACACAATTGTTAAAAAACTAGTAAAAAAAACAATGCAGCATCAACAGGGTTAAAACTTTTCATTTCCACTTTGCACCACTTTCTCAGATAACTACTCTTAAGTAGCTACTGACACGGAACACAGGGGCAACACCGGGATTATGCTGTGTTTTGGTCAAAACTGCCATAAATATTAACTAACTACATTTGTCAGTGAAATTTGATCCTCGCAATGTGCTATCAGTAAGCAGTTGAAAAAGCAACCTAAAAAAAAAAATCAGGCTTGAGCGGCATTCGAACCCATGACCTTGCGATACCGGTGCAGTGCTCCATCCACTGAGCTACCAAGCCATATGGATAGATAACCAATTGTGAATTCGTAACATACCCGATGATAGTGAAATACATGAATATATGAAAAAATGAAAACTGTCATTGGGTATATCACAAATGACTATCTATCTATATGGCTTGGTAGCTCAGTGGATAGAGCATTGCACCGGTATCGCAAGGTCATGGGTTCGAATCTCGTTCAAGCCTTCAAGAGTTTTTTCAGTTGCTTTTTCAACTGCTTAATTTGATAGCACACTTGACTGCGAGGATCAAATTTCACTCATGTTTCATCCGCATTTCACATATACGAGTTTCCATATATTCATTTTTAACCCGTGAATATACGCGCATGCGTAATGAACGGGTTATCGGTAACGGCAACAGATATGCAAATGAGTCACTCGCTCACTCCTTCCATCAGCTGTAAACGTAGTGACGTAATGCTTTGTTACAAATGCGTTTTGTAACAAAAACAGCGTGAATCCAGCGATAACAATAACTAAATTGGTGTAAACGAATATAAACAACAATAAGCTTAAAGATGTTTCGCATTTGGAGCCTTTAATGCAGCGTTAAAATCGATCTAAAAGGAATTTTCAACTGAGACACGCGTTTTGATGGTTATCTACCTTCAAGTAATAAAATTTATCCTCTTTCAAGTCAGAGGTCACGGTGGTCGAATTGGTGTAAAGCGCGGACTCACAGCCAAAAGACCCAGGTACGAATCTCGCTCGGGCCGTTCATTTTTTTCTTCTTTTTTTTTTTCTTCTTCGGACTGAACATTATGAAAGTGATGTAGTGTATTTTTATTTTTTGCGTTTGTCAAAAATCCTTACGTTTAATTTTAAACAAGAGGCTCCAAGCAGCCTTTACTCATGCGCATGCGTAAGAAAATTTTATGATATATTTTAAACATGATAAGAAGATGTCCGACATGGAGAAGAGTTACTCCTTTCATTCAGTCATCGTTCCTTAAAACCACGTTGTTTACTATTAAATGTTGTGGACATGAATGCTGTACCACAATGAAGCCAGTGATTTTTCTAAGTGTTATATATACCAAACGTGAACATAGTAATGTATGTAGGGTTGTAGGAGATTCTGTCGTGACACTTAAGTAACGCTCTTTTACCGGAAGTGAGAATAGCCGGAAGTCACTAAACAGGAAGTGTAAATGGCAAAGACGTCAACCGGAAGTGCACAATTTAAAATATGCGCGCATAAATTTGCATGCAAAATCGTGACACAAAAAATAAAAATAATAATAATAAAAACAAGAAAAACGGAGCCGAAACCTTACCTCATGCCGCTACGCGCATGAGTAAAAAAATATTGAACCGTGACAGAGTGAAAACATAAGCTTACCGATATTGCGTTAGCGTTAGCATTTCAAATTCACGGGTTGGCTCTGAGGAGCCTTTGATCATAACTACATTTGCTCATACTGAAATTGCTCTTGGAACACTAAGATGAAAATATCAAATGATTCCTCCAAGGAAAAACAAACTGCAATCAGTTTTACAACGATTTGTTCCAAGATACACGGGAGAAACTTGAAAAAAATGGCCATTTTTTTCAATTTGCACAAGTCCATTTCCATTCTGCCCATCCTCAACCAAAAGCAATTAATGCTCTTTTTTTGTTAACAAAACTGGACCGTTTCCATTGATACAAATATGTTTTTTGGCCTTTCAAAGTGATGCTAAAAATATGTGACATTGCTCCTAAACAATTAAGGTAAACCAAGCCGAGCATCTTAAGTCTGTTTACTCTTTCTCTGTAAAATAAACATTTGCACTGAATATCCTCAGTAAAAACAATTAGCACCATTTGAGTGAGCACAGTTGCTCATCCACTAAACGTTAAGATTGTACAAGTTTTTTAAATTGCATGAAAAGTAGTTTATAGGTTTTACCGAATAGCGTTTGTGGTCGTATAATAAGATATCAGTCAGGTCGGTCCGTACGTCATCTGACTTCGCGCGAGCCAAATATTTTCCCATCCGCCCCTCCCACTCAGTCAATAAGTATGGCCTAATTGCACAATGAAATTGCAAGGCGGATTCATTTCAATTTCAATACGCCAATATCACGCTAGCATGGCATGAAAATATATTTAATTTAATGGGGAAAAGAGTCCAGTATCAAAATCAGCACATCAATATTAGTAAAACTGTAAAGTTTCGTAAAGATTGCTCGTATACTGACGGAGATATGAGCTTTTGAAACTTAGTACTCTGGCCTAATTGTTACAAAGAAATGTATGGGAAAAACACGAAAACGAGGCTGGACGGGCAATCTATGCCCGTCCACCATACATTTCTTTGTAAAAATGCTCAGTTTCAAAATTTCATATCTTCGTCAGTTTTCTAGCAATCTTTACAAAACTTTGTAGTTTTACTAATATCGATATGCTGAATTTGATACTGGGCTCTTTTCCCCAATAAACCAAATATATTTTGTGCCATGCTAGCGTGATATTGGTCTATGCCAATTTTAAAGCGGCTATATATCAATTTCAACAACCTGCAGAACTTGCTAAAAGTGTTTTATGTTAGTAAAGTATAGCAGTCTGTCTTTGGACAAAGCCACGAAACATCGGAACCAGTTCACAAGGTAAGGAAAACAGCTTTTTCTATACCGCAGTCTTCTAGCGATTAATGAAAATTCTGCGTGAATTTACCCTTAATACCAGAGGTTATTACTTTTATACCGATACTCGCGAGAAAGATAAGCGGAATTCGAAGCAGCGACAGCGGGACGCAAACGGGAACTTCATGCACAGTCTATATTAACCCTTCGACGCTTTTCATTTCACTCTTGAAATTATGAGAACGAGCCGATGAAGTCAGAGTAGTGTGAATAGAACCGAATTAAAGTGTTTAGTGTAGCAAATACAATTGAAGTTATAACGAAGTATATAATATCATAGTTATATAATATAAATTTTCAAATTGTCTTTCTTTCCTGAGAAAAGTCATAATATCCTCAGGTGTTTTCATACAAATCCTCCATATTCAGTTAGCCTAGAAGAAAACGGAATTTGAAAGTGATGGCTTTTTTGGAGGGAGAAAAACATGACAATATGTAACAATACCCCTCCGAGCAAGGAGAAAAGCAACAAATAGTTCATGTCTGAAAAGCGGCTTCCATACATTGGTGGAAGGTACGTGCATGGGTGATTTCACGACTGGCACCAGCTCTGCACCCCACGTGCCACGAGTATGCTACAAACGCGACTTGCCGCAACGGTGTTAAAAATTATTTATAAGCAATTCTCTGTGCTATATATTATTGCTACATAAGCTGCAGGAAACTCTGATTGCAGCTTCGTTTCCTCGACCGTTGCAAAACGTCACTCTTCGCTGGTTTAAAAAAATGGAATTTGAAAACTGACTGTGGAGAAAGGAAAACTGGAGACTGACAACTCGAGTGTCTTGAGCCGTTAGGTTATAAACTCGATTTGCTCAACGCAATTTAGTGTTGTTGTACACAAGCTGCAGGAAACACTGATTGTAGTTTTAGAACGTTCGCATTTCGGCAAAACATTAAATTCAGAACTTATCTGACTTATGCATGATTTCGTTTCTAGTGATGAATAAATTTTAAATGGTTGAAAATGTGAGAATGAGTACGGAAGAAACAATCTTTTAGTTTGAGAGGTTTGGGTCAGGTCGTTTCGGAGGACTGCATGCATGGGCAGAATAATCTTACCAGAAAATTCGTAGAATATTTATTTGTTTATGACAACAATTGAACGTTGGTTGGCACCTGTTTTGTAAGCACCCAGTCTGAGCTAGTCTGAGTAACAAATAGATATTCCATGAGAATGCCATCAAGTTTTTAAACGGGATACTTCTACGGTGTTCAGATATTATTCCACAATTCCCTGTGATTTTGATGCCAAACAAGCTGCAGAAAGCATTGACTGCTGCTTTAGGCCACGTACACACTGAGTTTCAATTTGAAAACGACGTTTTCGCAATGAAAACGTTAACGCGAGCACCCCCCCCCCCCCCACATGATTAATAATGATTAATAATAACAATACTTTTTATTTCTATAGCGCCATTTCTACTAATAAACCTATAGCCCTTAAAAACAGATATAAGGTAGTGAAAATGTAAAAGAAACGACTTAATATAAGAGTCTTAACTCAGTCTACTCTTAAAAGTACTGAAGCATGCTGTAGTTCTAATATGATCGGGTAAATTATTCCATAGTATAGGTGCAGATACTGAAAAAGCGCGTTTTTCATAGGTTTCAAGATTGTACTTAGGGACTACTAGCAGTTTTTTATTCGGAGCAAAATTTTCTGCTGGGCATATATTTAATTAAAGCTAGTGTCCGTAAAATATTTAGGTCCAATTTCAAGCTTTAAAAGTCAGTTAAAATCTTGAACTCTATCATAGATTTAATTGGGAGCTGATGCAGTTCTTATGTTCAGAAAAGGTCAGGCCTGAGAAAAGGTTAAATGAACTCTGGTTTGTTAGCATTATGAATCTTATCGAAACAATTTATAAACTGAGCGTGCTATGAGCTTTACTGTTCTGCTTATAAGTAAATCGAAGGCATGGGCCTCCAATTATTTCACCCAAAATGTGACGGGGTGGTCTATCTTCTGAGACTATTTGTAACAGCGTAAAACTTTGCAAGGCTAAAAAGTTTGCAATTATTTTGACATGCACATGATATGCAAATTAGGTCACGTGACTTATTACGGCCACAAAGTCTTAATAAGTCTTTAAGCAAAACTCTCACCAGTTTATACCAACAGTTACGTATTTTGACTGCTCCTAAATGGTTCACAAAGTCAGCAACAAAATATCTGTGCCCGAAGCTTTTGAAATATTTTATTAATTTTGAAAATAAACGACGTTTTGTACTTGTGCGCAGTCCGCACATAAGTATTTAAGTTTTTCACACTTTTGTTTTGATTATCTTAAAAAGGCCGGGCACAGAAATGATGTACCTAATAGGCAAAACATTATAATCCTAAAGGGAGCTTCCGGTAAATAAGAATTTGAGTTGAAAATAACCCTGACAGGTTACGTGACCTAATTTGCATACGTTATGTACGTCAATATGACAACATTGTCAAACATATTAATCTGTCAAAGTTTTTCGTTTGTATAGCTTAATCTTCAGAAGGTAGACCACCCCCTCACTTTTTGGGCGAAATAAGTAGCGGCCCATGCCTGAATTTACTTGAGTGCATGAAATTGCTTTTGCATATATAAGGAGAAAAGTTATAAAGGCATGTTTTAATAGCGCTGCGCATAAATGACGTCACAGACTTTTGACTCCTGTTGTGACTCAGACAAACAAACTCCTCCTGCATAATAATTTTGTATGGGAAAGCACAGGCTTCCCAAGCTACATACGTGGTGTATGCGACAGCTTGTGTATATGGAGAAATGTATGGGAAAATCACGGATTCTCTAAAATTGGGTAAATAACTATCTATTTTGAAATAAAGTTTATCTACCTCAAATGTGTCGTTTACTTGTGTCTTGTACCGAATTTGAAGCCATTCCGACGCCATTTAGCGAAGTTATTCGAAGTCGTTTAAGGGACGACAACGACTTCGAATAACTTCGCTAAATGGCGTCGGAATGGCTTCAAATTCGGTACAAGACACAAGTAAACGACACATTTGAGGTAGATAAACTTTATTTCAAAATAGATAGTTATTTACCCAATTTTAGACACACACACAAACACTGTTTAGAGAATCCGTGATTTTCCCATACATTTCTCTATATACACAAGCTGTCGCATACACCACGTATGTAGCTTGGGAAGCCTGTGGGGAAAGTGGTGTTGGCGAACACTTTGATGCGGCTTTTATCGATATTTTCGCAAGAAAATCGATCACCCGGGTCAATGTTGAATAGAAAACATAAACATTATTCTTGGAACATCTCAAACTTTGGTGAAAATGCAAAGAATTAATAGAGAGCGGCAATATTATTGTCTGAATGATTTCACTCTCGAGAGGTCCAGTTTGCAGTATATACAGCTGAGCCGTTAGAAACGTAGCATATTGAACCACGCAGTTATAAAAAAAGGGATCCATTGCAAATAAAAGACAGGTTTCAATAATTGTGAAAAGAAATGATAATCTGTCCACTGCTCCACTGAAAGGATAGGTTTAATTTTATGTTGTTTATGCGACCGCAGCGGTAGTAACAGAAAAGTTTATACTCGTTGGACGAATACTCGAGAATAAGCAGGTCTCTAATTTTCCAAATTGCGGCCTATATACTCTCCAAGCGTTACAGTATATATTATACAGTATCCCTTAGAATATATACGCAGAGACAGAATTTGTCATTCTCTGGACCTTTTGCCGTTCCGCTTTGCTCCCGTCGTGATGCACACATCTTAGTCATACAAGGAGAATACAACAATTTACTTTTGGCTTAATTTTGGACGAAAGACGTGAAATGTTTTCTGATCGCATGAGAGCTAAGAGATTGTTAGTCCGATGATCGGATTTCACTGTGCAGCCTCGTCGCATAATTTATTGAATTTTAAGCCAAAATCTACATTTCTTGAATCAGTTTTTCACTCCCGAATGTAACATTGCCTTTTATTTATTAGATTTGAAGCCCCAAAGACGTTCAAATCACGTTTACCGCTAATTTTACCGATTTTTCGTATCCAAAACACATCCCGCTCATACAAAGCCTTTGAGCTGACAGTAAACTTTGTCTGAGTCACGTAGGGGGTCTATCTATTTTTAGTATTTGTGCGCAGCGCTATTGCGTCTGGAAGGGGAATTTCGAACCTGTACAGTAAAAAACAGCATTCAGTATTGCTGCCATGAGCGACTGAAATGTGACTGATTTATCAAACACAACAAGGCGAATATAAGTCAGAAAGAACTACATTATGATTTTTCATTTTTGGATCATTTTACTCAAGAAAAAAAATAGAATTGTTCGTAAACAGAGACACCCGGCGGCTGCGGTTTTATAATTAGCCTTGGCGTTGGTCAATATTTTGGGGTTGCCATTAGCTGGCTCATTAGCCTCTTTTGTCTATATATTGCCAGAATTCGATCGAGGACATTATCATGACAAAAGAACTTCCGTTAAAATTCCATAAAATATCGCTGGCTTTTCCTCAAACAGGTGCATCTATAACTGGGGGGGGGGGGGGGGGGGGGTGGATGCCATTCCCCTTCAAGGTAATCAACTCCTATTTGGTATTTTCTATTTTATATGACAACGTTTCTACAAGTAGGTGTATGTTAACCTTCGGACCTACTGCCATCTTTCTCCGATCTTTTCAAGAGCATTTATTGTTAGCTCATACCGTCTTCACTAGCTGTTCGTTTATCCTTAAGACGCATTTTGGCAAAGTTTGGCGACAATCAGTTGCCATGGTAACAAGATATGATGCTCTAAGTAACACGAGGTCAAGTCATTTTTGAATAAAAATGCATATTTTTCACTTTTTTTTTCCTATGGAAAAACACATAAAACGCTACCAAAAGCAGCAACATGTTAACTTGTATCACATGAAAGACTATCTATTAGAGGTAAAATATTTCCCAGATGTTGTAACACCGCAAGTTTGCGTGTACGTCCGAGAGTTAACTTACTAGAACGCAGTTTTAACCAGCTTGGATAGATAGCACATGCATGTGGCTAATTCCAATTAAGAATTTCGTAAAAATATGAAAAAAGGAAGTGACACACTCGAACACCAACCCCGCAGCCTGGCCGCGAAGAATTTCGTGCTTATTTTATTTTTTCTATTTTGTCAAAAGGTGTATGTGCTTCTCTAACGTTGTCACGTAACTTATTAATTTTGTATTCTACCCTATTGCAAAAATTGTAAACTGTGTTCGTTGAATATGTTTTCACGCCAGAAAGTAAATAATCAAGAACACAAATATAACAGTTTCCGACCAGACGGTTAAATAAACCACCCATTGACTGACCAGTAACGTGAGATCTCGACCTATAAAACGAGATCTCGACTTGTAAGTATAGTGGTTACAACATGAGCGTACGTGTTGTTCAGTATTCAGTAGATTTGCAATCACGAGCCGCGAATGCTCGCTTCCTGTCCGCGTGTGTCGAAGTTTTGGATGTTTGTGATAAACCTTTTTTTACATCAGTGGTCTACCTGTAATGTTCTAAAAAGACTGGAATTTAGAATCCTTCAGTTCATATTCTTCGCCCAGGAATGGCATTTTTGGTCAGCATATTTAACATACAATTTTCCAGAGATTAAGGCGGGGTACACATGGATTTGAGTGAAATTTAAAGATATTTAAAGAAGGGATAGAAAGAAAATGATTTCTGGAACACAAACAGACAGTTGATACCCACGAAAGAACACCTCAGATTGCTAGTGGACTAACTTGGTGTCCGCCTATTAATTATTAACTACAAATTCGAATTCTATTTTTAAAACTTCACTAAATCTTCAATATTTCTTATTTCTCTAAATTTTACAAATCCTTTGAGAAAAATTATTTCCTTCCAAACATGCCCAAAAATCACCCAAAAATTCACAAAATACCCCATAACATAGATTCATGAGATGAGCAGAGTGTTTTTGGATTGCTTGAAACTTGAACGAGATATTTGCATTGAAGCCATGTCAAGTGGCAAAAAAATGGCGTTCATGTAGACCCCCGCCTTAACTAGCCAATCAGAACGCGCGAAAAACACTATCCATTGGTTTGGTATGTACTGTATTGATTCGAAACAGCGCCCTCCATCCAATAAACGGAAATAAAATCGTTATATTTACTCGGCATATTGCAGGAGAGAAAATAATGGTGGATTTTGGAACTTAGGCCCGGTTCAGACGTTGAACTTTTCATGAGCCGAACCTAATACCTTGAATTAAGTACATGAAAAGTTCGGCGTCTGAATCAGTTAAGAACGGCTCTTTGAATTTGGAACGGCTCAGCCGTTCTTCCCGCCTGGCTCAGCCGGGAATTTCGGCTTTGGAACGGCTTTGATTCAGACGCCGAACTTTTCATGAGATGAACCTAATGCATAAAAGTTATTATAACTTATTTTACATGCAGTTTCTCGTATGTTTACACTTTGCCTTAAACCTCTGTCCTTTTGATTTGTTTCTCTTCAAACTGAATTAAGTTCGGCTAATTAAGTTCGGCGTCTGAATCAACAGGCGTACTTTTGTTAATTTGGTCGGTCCAAATTCGAATAAGTTCGGCCCATGAAAAGTTCGGCGTCTGCACTGGGCCTTAACCCGGCTTTAAACTAAAACGCTTGTGTTATTTTCAAAAACAGATATTGCTGCAGGTTATGAGGATTATTGCAATTATTTTGCTATTCCAAGTCTCTGCAGTGACTGCAGGTATGTAACTATAAGTGAATGAAAAATGAATAAATAATAAAACTGAATAAACTGAATTAATTAATTAAAAAATAAACAGGTTTATAAATGCAAGGAAATAAACGGTTATTTTCAGTATGTCTTTTAAACTTCAACAAGGAAGCCCTGCTGATAGTGTGACGAAGTAAACGCTACATTTAATCTGATTCCAACAGCAAGTGCGTGAGATGTACTGTGTAGAAGTAGGTTTAAAGTATAAAAATACAAAGAATATACAAAGTTTCAAATAGAACGCGAAATACACCTAAATGTATTGCCAAACGCCGCCAAATATATTCAGCTAAATTGGATAAAATTATTCTATAGAGAAGAATAAGAATAAGTAGGCTTGGAGATAAAGTGAAGATTACAAGGATGGAAGTAGATTACAGTTCATCAATTTTGACTGTCACAGATGGTCAAGAAATTAAAATTGCCATTCTTATGGAATTTTGACTTGTTCAGCCGTTATATTGTCTCTTGGGTAGTTTTTATTTCCTTGATTTCATCCCTTTTGGCGATTTTTTCTTCCAATTTCAAGATAATAAAACTACTTCTGGCCATACTCATGACTGACACACGGTATAACAGCGGTGATATTGTACTTTTGACATGTATGTCATTGAGTACTAAACGTTTCGCTTTTATATCTCAACCGACACAGGCAACTTGGCACTTAGACAACCAGCCAGCATGTCAATCACTTTGAACGACAAAGTCACAGCTGGATCAGCAGTTGACGGCAATCCACAAGCGACGCTGTATTTGAATTCTAAATACTGGTGTGCAGTCACCAGTCTATCGACGGACCCCTGGTGGCGAGTGGATTTGGGAAAGAGTTACATAGTAGAGGAAGTAAAGATTTTCAGTCGAGCGGATGGTGACGGAAATGGATTGATCAACTTTGAAATAAGAATAGGTTGGTAAAAAATGTTACACTCATGTTGGCGCCCACCTGTCTCACAAGGCATTGAAATACTGCCCCGATTGTCGGTCAGTTGTAGAACTGCAGTTACTGATGTGGCTGTACAACCTGATCTTATATTAAAGCCACAAGCCTTGTTGCAGTTGTTGCAGGAAAATCCAGGGCCTGTTGACAGCACTGCTGTTTCCCTCTTTCGTCTTCGTTTTCTTTCCTCTTCCTACTCTTCTTCTTCTGATGCTGGATGTCTTTGCGCTGGTATTGTTTGACAGTCTCCAGTTGCTGCGATCTGTCACCTGACCTCTAGCTTCCAATTGTAGTCGCCACCTCCTGTCGCTCGGACCGACGAATAGCAGCTCAGTATTCGCAAGCTAGGGCATCTCGTAGTCTTAAATGTAGTTTCCTTACCCGTTTTTTTTTTTTAATGCAGGAGACAGTCTTAAAAATGAAGGCAACTCTAACAGGAAGTGTGGTGACCAATACAATATGACGTCAGCACAAAACAAATCCTTCTACTGTCATCCGGGAATTCAAGGACGATACGTAAACATTCGAGTCCCAGGTAAAAACAAGACGCTGGAGATTTGTGAAGTGTCAGTTAACCCTAACCCTACAGGTAAGGAAAAACTATTAAAGGTCTTTGTGGAATATTATGCGTGAATGTCTGATTTTGCGAAACAATTTAAAGGGAAGATATTAGCGCGATTCGGTCACTGTTTGTTAACCTGCCTACTCCACAATAATGAGTACAGCCTCGCCTTTATGGTCACCAATAGAATAAAGCTCTTTCGGAGTGTCTTTGAATATAACAGACCTAAAAACTTTCATGGACTGTAAGTAAATGTTACGAGAACAATAGCCAAACCAAACGTGATACGTAAAAGGTTTTGCATGTGGTATGTTTTCAAAGGAAAAAATAACAGATTCCAATTTTTGTATATTATGTACTTATATTTCCGTGCGCCATGACCGAGAGCCAAATATTTTCCCATCCAGCCCAACTTAACTTAGTCAATAAGTATTTTATCATAAGTAGTGATAAAAGGTCATTTTACTCCGTTTTACTGCCCAGCAAGTGCCTAGTCAATGACGTCACAATATACCTTCCTGCATACTAATAAACAGAATCCCTTTTCATGACGTCAATACCTATTCCTTTTGTCTTGTTGTATACTAATTTGGATTTCCTGCATACTCATTTGGATAGGTAAGTAATTATTTACCTCTACCTGTACCAACACAATAGGAACAATAGACAGGCCCAAACTTGCCCGCTATATAGCAAATCACTTCAAAACTAAACACAATTGACAGATATCCTTTACAGACATAGAGCAAAACAACATGCCTTGACCAGGACTCGAACCTGGGTTACTGCGGCCACAACGCAGTGTCTTAACTACTTGACCATCAAAGCCGTGGATATTATAACCGAATAAAATTAATAAGGGGGTTCCGAAACATTCAAGTTTAGAACTGAATACAACTGCGCAGTATCAAAAACCGCTTCTTATTCGTATTTACCGCATGCGCAACATTCTTATAGCCGCTTCATCGCTAGACTCTAGGTCGATTTTCAGTTTCCCAGCGCTTTATTTCTTTACCGATCGCTTTCAAAGTTCAAACTTTTAATTATTCAAACTCAATTTGAATATGTAATTATGCCCATGGGAAATACAAATGAGTATTCTCACGGGCAGGACGCGGGTATAAAGGGTAGGGTGTAAGATATTACGACACTCTTCATCAACCACCAAACGAAGTTGGTCAGGTTTTGGTGGATAAAACTCAACCCGGCTTGCAAAGTACAAAGTATGGCTGAACAAGATATTGGGAACATCGTACGCCCCGGTTTGGAAGCTCAAGGACAAGTACAAGGAGTCCCGGTTCAAGCTCAGGCACCAGTTCAGGCCCCGGCGCAAGAAGCGGCTCAAGTCCCGGAATTAATCGGCCAGGGAGGCCTGATGTAATGATAAGCGTGAAGTGAATGTGATAATTCTAGAATGTTAATCGGCCAGGGAGGCCTGAAATACTGATCAGCGTGAAGTTACTGTGATAATTCTAGAATGTTATCGGCCAGGGAGGCCTAAAATATTGACCAGTGTGAGGTTAATGTGATAATTCTAGAATATTAATCGGCCAGGGAGGCCTGAAATACTGATCAGCGTGAAGTTACTGTGATAATTCTAGAATGTTATCGGCCAGGGAGGCCTAAAATATTGACCAGTGTGGAGTTAATGTCATAATTTCTAGAATATTAACCGGCCAGGGAGGCCTGAAATACTGATCAGCGTGAAGTTACTGTCAGTCATAGTTCTAGAAAATTAATCGGCCAGGGGGGTTTGAAATATTGACCAGTGTGAATTTATTGTGACAATTCTAGAACGGTAATCGGCCAGGGGGGCCTGGAATATTGATCAGTGTGAAATGAACAAGATGATTCTAGAATGTTGATTGGCCAGGGAGGCTAGAAATACGGATCAGTACAGGATTTAATACGTTAATTATGTGGTCAGCCATGGAAGCTTAAAATAGGGATTTCGATCACTCAGTAAGGGAACTGGGAATAGTAATTAATGGTTTATGTTTGTGTGTTCCTATCAGGAACCAGATGAGCATTTGAGAGAGATACGAACCAGACTTGAAAAATTAGAAAACAAGCAAAACGCTACAGTGGAGGATTTGCTAGGACAGATTAGGAGACTGGTCACATCAAAGTCTCCGTTCTTCAACAAAGACCAGGCGTTAGATTGGCTTTTACAGGTGAAGATGGTACCAAAGGAATGGAATCATCCCAAGGCAAAGTACTTTGCAGCAGTGGTAAAAGCTTTAAGAGAGAAAATTTCGGTTCCTGAGGAGCAGTTCAAAATATCAGACTACCTTACTCGGAGATAAGGAACAAGAAAAGGTCCTGGAAACCATTTCGAAGGTGGACAAAGCCGCCAAGACAGCGTCACCAGATCAACCATCAAGCTCAGGTTACACCTGGGGCCCAGCAGTGAAAAGGAGGAACAATCGTAGGGATGGGGTTCGGTGTTTTAATTGCTGTCGTTTTGGTCACTTCCAGAATCAGTGCCCTGATGGAAGTGGTTATCCACCATCGAAAAGAGGAAGGAGGTTGGATATCCTACAAAAGTGACCTGCAATAGGGACGATCGGATAAAGCGTGAATTGAATAATACATGGAATTTTGTAAGTCTTGTGGAATTTATGTATAAGGCAAGAGAGTGAAAATTGAAAAAAAGTCAATAAAGATGGATGGATAACAAAGTCTCTGAGTGATATTGACAATTTTGAGTAAGGGTTTCAGGACAAGATAAAATAGATAAATGAAATAAGGGTAGAACTTCGCCCCTTAAATCCGTGTGTCGTCTGTTTAGATGCATTTGATAAGTTTTGTTTTTTTTTTTTTTTGGGGGGGGGGGGAGAGTTTCGGATTTTGTTCTTGGATTAGGGCGAGCAACTCCCATTGGCCACTCTTTACTCTGGAGAGTCTTTGGACGTACTTTTCAGTCGTTTTGAAGTTTGCTCCTTCCTGATCGGAAACCCCATTAACATTACAAGATAGTAGGATGATAAAAACAAATGGTAAAACGCGGTGGTACATTTTTATGTCTTATTCGTTATTGCATCCATTAGATCTTTTTGCCCAAGACCAAAAAGAGAAAACTGGACAGTGCGCTGTCATACAATGCTGTTTTGGGAAAGTTTAAAGAGGACGTAGGAGCACTTCGAGTTCGGGAAGAAGTATCTTGGGTTAATATCAATGGGGTTCCCGTTCGGGAAGGAGTTGGGATGTTACCAAAAATTACAGAGATTCTAAAGACGGACCAGCCTCCAGATTTGTCTCTACTATGACTCAGAGATCCAGACCTGTTTGTATCTGGGATGCTAAATAAAGATGCTCTTCAATGGGAGGGAGTGCTAAGGGAACATCCTTTCAAAGAGAGGATCATAGATTGGCTGAAGAATGGTGTTGATATATTTGAGTTTTGTCAGCCATTTCGTGAAAGGTTTAAAAATGTATATTATGATTCGGAACTCCCTCCACAAAAAACATTGGCAAACAACGCTTGGTGCAAAGTATTTACTGATTCTGTTTCAAGTGAGATCCTTAAACGCATCAGGTCTGGGGCTATATATCCTTGGAGTAAAGTGGAAGAGCAGAAACCTCCACATCTCGTGCTGTCGCTTACAGTAGAACCATCGAACCCAAGATTGTACATCGATGCACGTTTTCTGAATTTGTGGATGAAAGATAGCCCTTTTCAATTAGACAAGTTGGCAGATGTTCCGCGTTATGTGTGTAAAGACTCATACATGTCTAAGTGCGACGATAAGTCGGGATATGATCATATCTTACTCAATGAAGCATCTAGATCCCATTTTGGTTTTCAATGGGGTGGTTGGTACTTTGTATGCGCAACATTGCCTTTTGGGTGGAAGGAATCCCCATTTGTTTACCACACCGTTGGCCTAGCTGCTTCAGGTTATTTTCGTTCTATAGGAATTCCGTGCTCGTTGTATATTGACGACAGGCTGAATTGAGAGTTATTGACGTCATCAGGGCCTTGGTCCATACCCACAAGCAAACGTACAGCGGAATTTGGCTTCAAGGCGGCACAAGCAGCACTTTTTATAGTCCTTTCTACGTTGATAGGGCTGGGATATACCATTGGCATAGCGAAATCATGTTTGCAGCCAACGAGGATTTTAACCTATCTGGGGTTCATCATTGATAGTGAAAAGCTGGCGATTCAGGTTGCCTCGTGAAAATATCGTGTCTTTTGCCAAGTTGAGAGAAAGCATCTTGGAACGCAGAAAATCTGTACATGTGAGGACATTACAACGTTTGCAAGGAAAGTGCGTCTCGTTCTTGTTGGTGGTACCGGGGGCAAAACTATTTATAAGGACTATGAGTGCTGCCATCGGATCGGCTTCACCGAGTGGACAAGTGCCTATGTCACCGGCTCTGAGAGAAGAGATTATGCACTGGCATTTTTTGGATGAGTGGTCTGAGGTAATGCCGTGGCTCGTTGAGAAGCATCTACGATTATCATTATCCACAGATGCGTCGAACTCTGGATGGGGCTGTGTATTGCATTTACCCACGGGTGATCGGTCGTGTCGGGACTATTGGTCGGAGACGGAGAAACCCTCACAGATCGCAGCGAAGGAATTATTGGCACTCGTAACGGCCTTACAGTCGATTCCGGACGACATTCGGGATTGTAGAGTGGATGTAAACGTTGACAGTCAGGTAGTAATTGGGGTAGTTGAAGGACAGGGTAGCAGGTCTTCGCCAGAGCTCACGGCGGGCATCAAAGACCTCTTCAGGCTGCTGTGTCAAAAGAATCTTCAAATTAAACTATCTTATGTCCCTTCGTCCGAAAATGCTGCGGATTGCTCTTCTAGGGTTGTGATTGCGTCAGATTGCAGGTTGACCGCCAAGTCCTGGCGACTGATCGAAGAACACTTTGGTTGTGTTACGGGACATTCCTTCGATCTTATGGCGCTCGATCGATTCTAATGTAGTTAAGGATCACTCGGGCAATCCGTTGCCGCATTTTACACCGTGCGCAAGTCCAAACTCGTGGAGCATCAATGTATTTGCACAAGACCTCGCCGACGAGAAGTTTCCGTTGACCAATCCTTATGTTTTCCCGCCGTTTTGTTTGGTTGCCCCGCTAATGAAATTCTTAGGGAAGTTTGGCTTCTCGTACTGACAATGGTGGTGCCGGAAACCTGTCCTCAACCGTTTTGGTGGCCTCGAATGTTAAACCAAACATCGCAATCGATTCGGCTGGGCTTGCCAGGTGAGATGGGAGTCATCGAGGCGCCATCTAAGGCCAGATTTAGGCCAACACCATGCCGTGTGACATTATGGGCTTGCAGAATCGCTAATGTGTTAAAAAAAAAAAGTTCGGGAAGGACAATGTACAGATGATCATGTGTCATGGCACATGCACAGGATCGAACCTCAGTGGCACTGACTCAACTAGTATGTAAAATTGTAAGAACAGTATCAGTAATACGTAATTAAAGGTTAGGACGATGATATTATTAAGGTGTACTATGAATAATATGATATCAAAACGTGTGGTAAAAAGGTTTCTTTCGACTTTCAGCCTTTGCCGCGAGTTCCAAAGGTATTCATAGCGTCGTTTGCGTGTCCACAGTGCGGATACCCAAACGATGAGAGTTTTTGGTTCTGCCAGCAATGTGGATATGCGCGCAAAGAGTTACTTATGGAGAGTGATCAAAGAAAGAAACGTCGTAGTGTAGACGAGCAAGCGATTGCAGCAAGAGTCGACCAGTTAGCCCGACAACGGGGAGCGTCAAAGTATACGAAGCAGAAGAGCGCTTTAGAGAAAGAAATGGAGGCATTTCTATTGTCCCGTTCGAATCCACAATCAATAGCGTCAGCACAACCGAATGATGTAATCGCGTTTTTGATCTGGAAAGATCAAGACGGAAGAACGCAATTCCATTCGTTAAGTTGCATGGCTGAAAATCGGCATGGGCAGGGAAGGGGACTTTGTGATTGTCCCACACGACTTGCCTCAGGTACGGTAGACTCAACAATTGGGAAGCTCCGATCGATTTTTGCCGATAATGGACGCAGCTCCTTGAACACAAAAAGCTCAGTAGTACTGAAATATACGTACTAGCAAGGGACCAAGCATTCTTTAAGTGCCTATTTTTTTGCGGGAGACAGGGCATCGGACCTTCTTGAAACAAGAGCATCTGACATTTTGCGATTCCCAGACGATTATTCGGGACTATTGTTCAACCATTGCCTCACAAAGACCCTGCGCTCAGGGGACAAAAATGTTTTTGCTTTAAAGAGAGGTTCTAACAAGGCGGTTTGCCCAGTATGGGGCCTCGAATGCTACTACTAGGTGTGTCGTCGAATAGAAATCTCGTCATCTGGCTATGTTTTTCGCTCCGTCTTGAAGACGGGAGGTGTCTCTCAAGATCGACTTGAATCGTCGGCAGCACAAGCACGTCTCAACCAATATGTAAGAGACGTGGGTCATAGGTTAACTGGCAGCCATTTCACCTTACATGGCTTTCGAAGTGGTGCGGCAGTCTCAATGGCGCTGGCGGAAGTCGAGTTACATGACATCATGGATCATGTAGGCTGGAAAACCAGCACTTCATTACATCAAGCTCAAGCAAGTTTTAAACCCGGCGGGACCTGCTGCTAAGCTAGCAGATCTTGATGTGAAATAGGGTTAGAATATCGAGATCGTAATTCTGTGAAAGGTTTCCACCCAGTTTTTTGTGACGACTAATTGCTTGTGAAAATAAAGATTTTTTCGCATTTGGAGGTGCTTGTTAAATAGTACGAGAGAGGGGAGTATTAAGGATTGGGAAGACGCAGGCATGTGGAGATAGAGTCAGAAGGGGAAATGAGCATGCTACCGAAAAAAGCCAACAAAGCTTTAGGACTGCAATACGGCCTTATAGTGAATTCGCGCTACGTCCATTATTTCATTCTAACATTTTTTTCTTGATTTCCTTATCATTTGTGTAGTACATGGATTTGAGTTGTTCTAAATAAAACAGCTATTGTTGACATAATGATTTGATGAAACCTTAATGCGTTCTGTTATTATTCAATTTATTTGAACTTGAACAGAGTGCTGTTTTATCGTTTTAGCACGCACATGTAATTGGCTGCTTTGTTTATTTTTCCGAGGTGCTAATTTTCCCTGCAAATTTAGAGTTCAGTGTTGGGATAATTAAAAGTTTGAACTTTGAAAGCGACCGTCAAAGAAATAAAGCGCTGGGAAACTGAAAATCGACCTAGAGTCTAGCGATGAAGCGGCTATAAGAATGTTGCGGTAATTACGAATAAGAAGGGTTGAGTTTTATCCACTAAATCCTGACCAACTTCGTTTGGTGGTTGATGAAGAGTGTCGTAATATCTTACACCCTACCCTTTATACCCGCGTCCTGCCCGTGAGAATACTCATTTGTATTTCCCATGGGCATAATTTACATATTCAAATTGAGTTTGAAAAATTAAAGGTTTGAACTTTGAAAGCGATCGGTAAAGAAATAAAACGCTGGGAAACTGAAAATCGACCTAGAGTCTAGCGATGAAGCGGCTATAAGAATGTTGCGCATGCGGTAAATACGAATAAGAAGCGGTTTTTGATACTGCGCAGTTGTATTCAGTTCTAAACTTGAATGTTTCGGAACCCTCTTATTAATTTTATTCGGTTATAATATCCACGGCTTTGATGGTCTAGTGGTTAACACACTGCGTTGTGGCCGCAGTAACCCAGGTTCGAGTCCTGGTCAAGGCATGTTGTTTGAGGATATCTGACTGTGTGTCAGTCGTGTTTAGTTTTGAAGTGATTTGGTATCAAGCGGGCAAGTTTGGGCCGGTCTATTGTTCCTATTGTGTTGGTATAGGTATAGGTAAATAACTACTCACCTATCCAAATGAGTATGCAGGAAATCCAAATTAGTATACAACAAGACAAAAGGAATAGGTATTGACGTCATGAAAAAGGGATTCCGTTTATTAGTATGCAGGAAGGTATATTGTGACGTCATTGACTAGGCACTTGCTGGGCAGTAAAACGGAGTAAAATGACGTTCTATTACTACTATCATATGACTAATTTGGAGACAAAATTGCTTGAAATTTTTACGCGCGAGGCCGTCCGCTTTTGTAGTAGGGCCGTACGGCTTTTATCGGCCCCGCTGGCGCAAATGCGTGCGGTCCTCATACGGAACTTTCATCAATGGTTTTGCAAAGAAAAGGTTCGCAGGGACGTACGGGTCATATGATAATAGGCCGGTTCTTACTAGGGCTCTTAAGTGCACTTGGCACGTACTTGTGGTGTGAACTCCTTTCTAAGAGCGTTTTCTATAACTCTGACTTACGTTTTAATAGAAGCACTCATCTGATTTATTTACACGTTTAAATCTCTTTGTAAAATGTATCAGAGGTAAAAATTAATATTAACTGAATGCAATTAAAAAGTGAAATAATTTGCAATAGTTCGTTTTCTATAAGCTCCATATTTCCCTTCTTTTTTATCAAAAACGTCTTTTTGAATGGCAAGTACCTAGAGTGTGAACGTTTTAATGACCGCACGTTTTAGTTTCTTTATTGCCCTGGCAATATGCGTAAAACAAAAGGATCCAAGTGCAGTTCAAAGTAAGGTCTACCCCTTACTTGGGAGCGCACTTGACCAATGACAGTGCAGCCGTGCAGCTAAAAGCACGTGGGCGCGCAACTTTGAACGAGCCCTCTGCGTTTTGGTTTACGATTCTGGAGTCACGGGCGACTTCAAAAAGACTGCTCTCAAGCAGGATCTCAAGTTTTACTTTAGCTGTTGTATTGGAAGGCGTATTACAAGCCGTCTTAGGGTAATATATATAGATAGGCAGAGCCTAATCTTATTCAGCGTAGCACTATGAACAAGCTTAACTAAGGTGAAACTTAACCAAGGTGAAAGGTGGGAAGCACAAGAATTAAGATTGACGACCGGGCTATTTTTCAATTTTAGCAATTCTCAAAAACCAGTAACTTATTACCCGACCGTCTGCACAGTACATTTAGACCGTAGAAAAGTTCACAAAAACAACTTTTCTCTGTCTAGAATAACAGGTACGACTACTTTCCGAATAAAATACAGTTTTTGTTTGTCAAAAATTGCCTGAGAAACTGATTTGGAAATCAAAATTGCAAAAATACACAAACATATTTGCATTAGGCGACGCGAGTGAAGACAGAAAATCTAAATCTTGTTTTGTTTACATAAAATCGCTTTTCAATCTATGTAATGAATGAACAAGCACAAAACAATGGACAACACAATCTTCTTTCGAAAAATTTTATTCAAATCTTCATTAGTCTATGTTTAAAAGTAAAACATGTACCATTAAAAGCGCATCAAGGCAGAGCTGACCTCGATGAAATTCAAGATAACAACACGACTTAATTTGAGCACGTTTCATAAACAGGTCTCCAAAATTTAAGAGAACACAAAGAAAAAGTCAATCAAAAATTGATATCAGCATAAATTCCCATCGAAAAATGTGATTATTTTACCTTTAAGTCAGTGGACTGCTTGGAAATTCATTAAAACTCCGCTTCTTCGGTTCTGAAATCCGTAATAAAAACAAGGCATCTCCCCGCATTGCTCCTGCATTGATAAAAACGTATGAGGGTTCCTCGAAGCAAGATTTTATCCCCGAAATCTCTTCTTTTTCCACTAAAGCGGCTTCTGAGTATCCCTTAATTAGAAGCCCTGTCTTGAGTAGCAAACCGCGAAAAAATGCAGGGAAGTAACGTCTTTAATGCTCCGCTAAACACTGCGAAAGATCCAGCTTTTTTAAAACTTTAAAAAGTGTTTACGGAGTTGACGGCTGTGTAGCCGCGCGTGTAGCGTCATACGCGCATGTTTTGCGACGTCATACGCGCCCGTGAGTTGGCCTTGCGCGACCGACTGACCCACTGACACATGTCACGGAGGCGCGCCCGCGAAACATTCCGCTAGCCATGACCATGAAAAATGACGGGCATAGGCTCTATGAGTATCGGGCTGCGCAGCCGGGCCTTCGGCCCGGCGAGTGCTCCGCTAAAAAATTCTACGTTGAGAAAAAAAGGTTGTAGTGTAATTCTCAGGCTTAGCCAATCAAAAACACTACAGCCATGCGCGCATTCAATACAAAAACATGTTTTTAAGACGAGCACGAAACATTTGCCAAAAATTAACAAAAAGTGAGCATAGTGTTACACCAGGTTCTGAGACGATTTTTTGCTGAATTAAGTTCAAATAAAACTTGACTTGATAAGAAAAGTTATATTATCGACTTAGCGTTTTATGCAAATCGTACTTTAGTCAGCAGCAACTTGGTTTATCAAGCTAATCAACTGCATATCAACTTGTGCTCGCAAGTAATTTGCATCTAAACACGCACGCTGTGCGCAGCCATGTCTGAAAATCTATTGTCTCGTCTTTCCAAACTAGACCTCAAGTCTACTTGATTTTCAAGAGCACTTCAAGTGCACTTTGGTCCCTAGTGTGAACCGGCAAAGTGAGACAAGTCCCAACCAGGGAACTTGGTTGGGAATTCCCTGGTTGGGACTTGTCTCACTTTGCCAGTTGGGAATTTTGTGGGTGTTCTCAGTATAAATACCCTAAACAGTCAGGTGAAATATGATGACTGTATTTAACCAGTGAGGAGCTGGCTCGTCCCCACTCCCCAGACACCGGTCTAGTGTGGGTAAACTGGGTGTGAGTGCAGTGTATCACTCCCACAACTCCCCGCGCGCCACGCTAGTATAAGGATGGACGCCTGTGGAGGAAGCAGAATCAGGAGCAAAACAAATAAATCCGTCATGGACAACGTGGCTTACGATCGTTTACCAACGATTCGGCCTTTTACCAAGCTCGGCAGCGGCTGTACGAGTTTTCGCAATTGTTATGAACTGATATGGGTTGAAATCGTTTGACCGTTTTCTGCGTTCGACACAGTAAATGTTTCCCCGTTTGACATGCACTTCTTGTTTCCCGCGCTTACCCCGCGTACCGTTAAATAATAGTTTCGCAGTTTGCTTGTTTGTCGTTTTCCAGAATCCTTGATCCTGAGTAGATCGAGATGACAACGGTGACAATTAGGTAATGAAGTGTTTTGACAAAACACAACGGAGTTTCGGCCGCTGGTGTAAATTGATTTAATTAGATGCCAAAAAAATCAATGTGGGGGCGTGCTGGTCACCTGTATGGTTAAATAAAGAACCAGTCATCTTGGATTCCAGGTAGTCTGCGTAGCAGGTGCATGAAAATAATATGGGCGCAAGAAAGAATGGGGTGCGCGAGCGCGTGTCTCCCTCGCGCACCACGTTAGTTTCTTGCGCCCATATTATTTTCATGCGCCTGCTACGCAGGCTAGATTCCAGGTCAATTTGGGGGTTAAATGGTTGTTACAAAAGCCTGGTGTAATGGCCTGATTAAACGTAACACTCTACAACATGGAAAAGACAACAATTATTAAACATTATACTACTAATTATGATATTATGTTGTCTGATAATACACAGTCTCTGCGCGGATAAATGTGCGTATATTGACACAAGAGATATGATCTAAGAGAACAAAACCCCGTGCTCCATGATTATTTTCAATCTAATATCAGATTGTGCGCATGCTGTGAAGGTTATTTGTATTCTCGCTCCCATGACCAGCACGGTCTTTATTCCAAGTACAGAGATTAGATATCATAAATCCAGAAGCTTATCACTGTTATGAGCTTCTGATATAGTATATAGTTCTCATTATTGCTGGAGTATTTTGCTTGTGCAGCGAAGGGAAATCGCATGTTGTGTGAGGAGGCTGTGAAAATCAACAAAACCGCCAATTCTAAAATTACATGATGTGATTTAAACTGACCATTCAGGAGTCAGCCTTAAAATAACCACGCTACCCCACGCAGTATGACACCGAAGTAATAATAGATTAAAAATAACTTACATTGTAAGAGGCCCATGTATGGGAAGTATGTTCTCTTAGATTGTTTTCTCTTGATTGACACTTGCTCTCACTTTAAAAAATGAACCTTGAAATGAGGCATGGGTTATTCTTTAAAATAACTTTAATTTCCCATAATTAAATTTTTGTATTTACTTCATCAGGAAACCTCGCCTTACACAAGTCGGCGAGTCAGTCTTCAACAGCTCGTTCAGCCGGCCCCAAAAGAGGTGTTGACGGAAATTCTGATGGTGTATATGACTACTCGAGTTGTACACACACAAATGGTGAAAAAGATCCGTGGTGGCGGGTAGACCTGGGACCTAGTCAGTCTGTCTCTGAGGTCTTCATAGTAAACAGGGTTCAGTTTTCGGAAAGACTCGTCGACATAGAAATCCGAGTTGGTAAGGAAATAATAAAAATAATCGCAAGCTACTTAAAACAAGAAAATTTCAACTCTTATGCTCTGTTATGCTAATCATTATTAATGCAAATATCTTCACATCAGTATTGCGTACCTATGTTTAAGATACGCAGACCCCGCCTTATCGAGCCACCCTCTTCTATCTCCCCTACCTCTCACGCTGTTAACCCACAACGCCCTTCGGTCGGGATATTTGCACTCTCCCCAGTTTTCGCTCGCCATGAAAAACCAAAATGGCGGCAACTCGAACCAGCGATCGACCTCGACTGATCACACGGAAAAATAGGGTACGGTGAACAGTCTAATGGTTATGTATTCAAACTCACTTATTTGTTGTTATCGTTTTTGTTCATGACCTTCATCTGAGTCACTATGCAGTTATAGTATTTTTTTTTAATTATGCAAAACATTTACTTAACAAGCAGATTTTGAAAGTTTACAATACAAAGGAATACATGACAAGATGTTACAAAAATACACTACACTAGACATTCCGAGACTGGGTTGCCATTGGCGATTTCAATTTTTGTTTATAGTCTGAAACTGCACTAATCATTTGATAACTTCAATAGTTAACATTATGTTTTAATTTATATAATACTTATGTTTTATATTGCAGAGGGGACTTTTCTAGATTAAATCGACAGTTTAATTTAACTACAAATTCTTCTAAAGATAGGTTTTTCTGTGCTAGTTTTTGGGTATAGAGGTAATATTTAGAAAGAGGAGAGTACAGTTTAAGTTGATGGTAATCAGGTCAGTCTTGGAGGAGCTCGTGCCGAAGAGAATTTCCATTGGGGATAAAGAGAAAGAGGTGCCATTTTCTTTGTTAAACCACTTAATAACTTCCAAGAAAAACTCTTTGGACCAGTGACAATTAGAAAAAGTGTGAACAATGGCCGGCATCATTTTCTCGACAGTAAATGCAGCAAAGCATATCATTTTTAATACCAAATAAATGCAGTTCTCTTTTTGTAACAACTTTTCTGTGCAAAAGTTTGAAGTAACATACTCTCAGCTTGTTTTCTCTAGAAATATATTTTACAGTCTTTACACGACTAAAAAAAGAGTCAATCCGCACCATGTCTGGCTGTAAATCTCTCTCCCACTTTACGCTTGCCTTCAATGCTTGCTTGTCTTTATTTATCAGAAGCCAGTAGTAATCCCTGTTTTTCAATTTAAGTAAATTTATGGCAGTATCCCGAGACAGCTGAAACTCATTTTCTGAAAAAAGAATAGTTTTATCTATACATTTTATCCTTGCCTTAATAATGAGGGTCGGAGGTATTGCAGATACAACTTGCATATATGTTAGGAAATTACATTTCGGATGAACTCAGCGTAATTAGCGAGAATTTTTCCATCCGTCCTCAAACGATCGTGGATAAAAATAATATTCCTACTGAACCAGCTCCGATAAAAGATGGTTTGACTGTCAATTCGAATTTCTTTATTATTAAATAGGATCAATTCCTGGTCGGATTCCGGATTATAATATACTTTAAGTTCAGAGAGATATAGTAAGATCTGCTTATAGAAGTTCGGGAATTTTGCCTGCTCGAGGAACTTTTCATCATAGTTACAGTGCAACAGGAATTTTAAGCCACCATGCATGCATATTTATTGAAATAATAGTTTGGGATAACCTGCCCATTTGGTTGTTTATTAAAAATCTCCAGATCCATGCCAATTTGAGTGAGTGGTGCAGCTATAGTATGCGAACGTAAAACCCGCGGAAGGGGATATCCCTCACTCCCTATTTTGTAAGCAATTTTATTAAATTTATGAGGGTTGTTTTCTCCCTTGTGTTTTTCCGGGAAAAGAGGGATTAAGCACACTACAAAGAAAATGGGAAGGAAAGCTTCATTTCACTTCTCAGTGCCATTTGCCGTCGTACAGTACGGCAAACAGGTATCCTAGCGAAGAAATCGGCGTCGTTAGCTGCCACAAACATACCGTTCGCGTTAAAAAATACGGGATGATTATATTTGAATGAATGAATGAATGAATAACTTATATATCGCACATATCACATGTCTTATGGCGCTTACATGCACTTATGAGAATGAGATCGAACGTCAGCTCATGAAGGCGCGCCAGGCAACCGCTATCGTCCATTGTTGATCTCATCTCATCCACCCCACCCATGAACAATGTATGGCACTGAAGGTGATCACGGCAGGGTTTTGATACACACTCAGTGGTTCTTTTACGTCTCCATCGAAGACGGGTCCGCCATTTTTACGTAACAGTCATCCGAGCCACGTGAAGATCTAATTATTTGTAGATGTCATAGCAAAGGCAGCACTTTCGTCCTCAGTTGTTTTAAGACCCTGAGTGTTGGTCCGGCCGGGATTCGAACCCGTGACCTCCCGCTCTGCAGACTGGCGCTCTACCAACTGAGCAAACCAGGTGTAATGTAATATAATCAATAAGGGCTCCTTTGAGCCAACTCCTGAATAAGAAACGTTCGGACCCACCCCTCTCCTAGATAGTTTGCTTCATCGACCCCCACCCCTTGCGTCCAACTCTCCACCCTCCTCTCCCTACAATGCCATCCCCATGAGTAAGGCAGGTGACCATTACATATCGCAGGCTCAATGTTCACCGACCATCTACTCTCCTAGGCGTGTTGCTCCATCGACCCCCACCACTAATGCGTCTAACTCCCCACCCTCCTTTCGAACTCCTTGCTTACTTTGTTTAATTTGTGTCAATGTTAACAGCCGATCGACCGATCGAGTAAAATTTTGCCCCATTGCTATAACTCGTTCAACGCTTCGCGTATTCACGAGCTAAAACCTGTTTATTTTCCCAATATCTTCACTATAAATATTGTTTATGTTGCTTTCTTTGATAAGGTGACAGTTTGACGGATAACGGAAACTCCAATCCTCGATGTGGTGGACCGTATTCAATGGCCACTTTGCTTAAAGCCTCGTTTTACTGCAAACCGAGGAAGACTGGAAGATATCTGAACATCAGGATTCTGGGAAATAGCTCGGCTCTTACGTTGTGCGAAGTTGAAGTTTACTCTGAAAGCAGAGGTGCGATATATTAACCCCCGGGGGAGGGGGGGGGGGGGTACTGTTATATATAAGCTATATGGGTATGTGTCACTGTCAAGGGTATGGTTTTCACACAGTTTTGTCTGGGATATATACGGCCTAGAAATCAGAGAGTTTTGGTATAGAATAGGGTATCATTAATAGGGTATAATTTTCAGGGAAAATGATCAGTGGTATCAAGATAGCGTTCCTGGAAAATAGCGCGTCAGATAGGGTAGGGATTTTCAGTGTCTATAGTCTAGTACCGTAAACTGATTGAATGCTCTCTCTACCCAGCCTTTCTGAAAAACAAAGCAAAGATTCCGACGACGAAAGATGTGTTTAACGGCATTCCTACAAGCCTGCTCTGTCCAGAGCCTTTCGGGTATCCTGAACCGTTTGTAGCCTGGGTCAAAGATGGCGTCGTCCTTCAGAACAGCTCCTGGGACCTGAGGTTGAATCTGACATTTGTCAATCAAACTAATGACGGCTCGGTCATGATAGACTGTGTTGTCAGCAACAAACATGGCGCTGATTATCATAGATTTATGCTGAAAGTAGTGCACAGTAAGTAAGTCTTTCAGATGTCGAAGAGAACAGAGGATACCATTAATTTATGAATACGTTTTTCTGTTTTTGTTATTAAAGGTCAAAAAACCATGTGCACTGAGTACAAGGACATAACGAGTAAGGAACGAAAGGTACTTCATAAAGGAAAAAACCAGGCGTCGGCACAAAATGACAATGACATTGATCGGACCCAGTGGTACCGCTTTGTTGATCACGTGACAAAAGAACCCATGAAGGTTTGTTCGTTCTCTTTCAAACCGTTACTAATAGCAACAATAGGACTGAGTGGTCAGTGTAATTCAGGAAGTAATCGGGCAAGTAATTTAAAATAGGCCAAGCACGAAGCGAGAGAACGATACGAGCACAGTTATCCCTAAATTGTACTTAATTAATCGCATCAGTAACAAAATTCGAGATCAGTTGAAAAATCTCGAATTTGTACTAAAAAGCGTCTGGGATATTTTCTATAAGTTTGAAACCAGTAGAGAAACAGCAAAAAAGAACCCATTTAAGTACACCTGATTGATGCGCGCAACGTAGGTGTCCAATTACAGCTATCCAATTACAAAAAGTTGTAATTGGATAGCTGTAATTGGTAATTGAAGTGATCGCACGCCAATTTTGTAAGAAAAGGCACGCGGAAGACCAGTCACTCTTCGCTCACAACAGGGTCCAAATATATCAAATATCGTAAATTTTAGTTTGTAAAATACTGAATAGGGAGCAGGGATGTCGCAGTGATGGGAGCGCTCGCCCTCTCTCCAATTTGGCCCTGGTTTGATTCCCGAAGTCGGCGTCATATGTAGCCTCTTTAAAAACTGTTATATTTATTTATTTCTTAATTTATACTTACAACATCACAGGAAAGAACTGCTGTTTATTTTAAGAGCTAGTTTAATTGTATAGTGAATATCGTCAGATTTAATCCAATGAACCAAAAACTGTACTAACAGCCACCTTAGTATAGAAAAATGAACCGAAAAGAGAAAACTAAATGCTTAATGTTTGAGCTCAACTCTAATGTAACACTAGAGTCATCTTTTGTTTTTGCTTTTCCGAAAGATAGGTGGTTTTCACGTTACGTCACGGCGGCCATGTTGGTGCACACTGCATCTACAAAAAAAAATTAATGAACTTCTTTTGTTATGTGCACCAATATGGCCGATGGCCTTTGTCATTTGAGTCCCACAGGACTGAAGGTCACATGAGTGAAAACCATCTGTTTCCACCGTACTTCTTTTCAGATACCAGACTCCTGCCAGAATCCATGGACTTGTGGAACCCAGGCTCCCGGCTGGCTTCAAGGAGGTCACCCCACCCTGGAAGACGGCGTTGCCATGCGAAACGTGTGTTTCAGTTGGAACGGAAACTGCTGCTTCACTAAAGTACAGGCTCAAGTGAGACTTTGTTATGGTTTCTTCGTGTACAAGCTTCAGCCAACCACGTTTGCAGTGAAAGCAAAGTATTGTGTAGGTAGGTAATCAAGTTAGTTTATACGCGAGTCGAGTTCTTGCGTGAACCGTAGCCTCGAATAAATAATTATTTGGAGATTTACTCCCCATCCATGTCCTGAGGATTGGATGATTTTAGACAGGTTCTAATATTACCCCAATGGTGCCAAAAATCAAAATTCAACAAAAATCCCAAATATCATTTAATTTGTGAATTAATGAAAAACAAATGATACCATGCAAATTAAGTACTGCCAAAGACGTTTCACTTGAATGGTCACAACATATAGCCCGTTTCGCAGATACGGCAGCCATATTGATTTTGCCCCCAGGGCATCCCATAATGAACATTGAAAACAAAGGAATATATTAATTTAAATGCTCATTATGGGATGCCCTGGGGGCAAAATCCCGTATCTGCGAAACGGGCTATAGGATTTCGTCTACAGACTCAAAAGTTAGAACTACGCCTCATGTCTCCATTATTGAATAGGAGTGAAAGAGTCAATTGCGCCGATCAGTCATATTGTCTGTAAAGGGAAGTAGTCAGCCGCCTTCTCTCCTTTTTAGAGCAGAGGGCACAAAAATTTAGACATTCTGATTCAAACGAAAAAACGATAAACGATGCAACAGAGCAAGCGCATCTCGGCTTCACATGACATCTAAATGCCTAAATTATGCAGATTCAAAAAAATATTCTTTTCCATCAGAATTCTTAAATTACTTGTTTTTTTTTTTCTCAAAACGTTATGTCAAGAACAAGCAGTGGTAGACCACAAAGATGTTGTGTTCAAACATATCACTTCAAAGAACGGAAAGCAGTACGCCCTTGAAGGTCACGTGATTACCTTGGAACATCACGTGAGTGAGGCGTGGAAGTGCATGGTTTACTGCCTCACGGAGAAGACATGTGCATCATACAACTACCACCCCCACAGTAAAGTCTGCGAGCTTAACAGAAGCACTGCATCACGTGACCCAGCCAGTGTGAGAGAGAGGCCTGGTAATGAGTATCATGAGAAGGTGGAGGAACTGGTGATTATACCGCTGACCTGAGTTGTTGTCACTGTTCGTAGTCGTTGCAGGAAAACACTGTCAGTTGCATCTAAGCGTGAACACCACCTTTTAAAAGACTTCCAAATTGCGTGTCAAACATCGCATGATTTTAGCTGCTAGCAGTCCCTTTCTGTAAAGTCTAGTGCGCGACAAAATCACGCGCGAGGGAGCGAGGACCAATCTCGTCGCCAGATCCACGTTCAAAATGGCGGACGAAGAAATCCCTGGTCACGGTGGAAAAAGAAAAAAACTAGACGCCATTTTTGAAATTGACACTTCAAATTGTAATATTTAGGCTAAACGTTTCAAGTTTCGATTCGAGAAACTGGCGCATGCGCCCACGTGAGAGTGTCCCTTTTACGAGCCTCGACCATACAGAAAGTGGCTGGGCAACTTTCATAATTTGAAAGCCAGTCACAATAACTTTTGCATTGAAGTGAGAAATACTAATGTTATTGACGTTTAAATGAAATTGCGTGCTAATTCGTGGCCCGCATGGAGTGATCATTTTTATAAGCGTTCAAACAAATTTAATTCATTGCAAAATATGTCGACAATTACAGGTGTGGATTAAAAACACGTATTTGTTAGTTGAGGTCATTTTTTTTGCATTGCTTGTTCACGCTTACATGCAACAGATGGTAACTATAGTAACGACCGTATAGAGCGGTTTTCAATTGAGTGTCGAAAGTAACTTCGTAATTGTTTTGCATTGGTTTTACCTTACAGGAGTTCTCACAGTAGCCCATTTGTGATTGGCTAAAACATCTCACGCCACTTTATAAACCAATCAGAAGTAAAACCAAACGCACGCGTTTTCCCGCGCTTGGCGCCGGCTACATTTGCTTCGAATTCTGATTGGCTGATTGGATTACCTGCGTCTGTTGTGATTGGCCAGAGTGATTACTTTGATTTTGGTTTTACGCCACTCAACTGAAGACTGTTCTATAATTTTGTTTAATTGTTAGATGCATAGTATGCTCACTATTTAAATATAACAAGGCGATTCTCCGCTTCAGCAACTATGGGGAGTCTGGGCACTAGATTTCGATGCTATCATTTCTGGGATCGTTTGAACAACAAAGAAAAAACAGGATGTCAGAATGCCATGAGCATTGGACAGTTCCAGGTTGCAACTACTGCTTTCAAAGGAAAGATAAACTTGAAATTGTTCGCATATTTACAGAGTTAGAGGAGTTGATCTGAGAAAACATACGTACCCTGCTAATTTAGCCTTAATTCTAAACAGTTGAAACTAAGGAAAAATTAGAAGGGTTTGTAATTAGAACATGGAACTGCCAATATCGCACCTTCGAAATGGTAAAGATGCTGATTTTTGGCAAGCGCGCATTTTTCATCATGCTCTGTACGAATATCCAATGAAATGCTTTATTTTTGTATGACGTCATCACTTCGCCATAAACGATCCCACAATCCCTCATACACCGAGTTATTCGTGCCCAGCCTCCCCAAGATTGTGAAGTGCATGCATGTGCAATAATCATTTACCGTGTAGAAAACATTTATTCGCAAAATAGTTAATGGAAGGCTTAAGTCTGAATTTTAGGGGCGTTTAATTGATGAAACGTTTTGCTATAAACTGTCCCATACCTGGACTGGCATCGGTTCGGTGATAGTTGTACTGTGTAAATCAACCTTATCCTTGTCTTATTTATGAGGGTTTATTTTTCAGTAATTGTGTCGAGAAACTGTCAGCTGAATAGTGTTGGGTCCATAAAGCTTGTTAATCATTTGAACCCCGGGGGTGACGGGGGTGCTCGTTGGAAATGTTTGAAAAACACCCTAAATTTACCAGCATCTCTTTTGATGGGGATATTAACTATAAAAGTTTCTGTCATATTTTTTCGGCTCAATATCCTAAAAGCTAAAAGGTGCCTTGATTATTCTAACGGTGGTCATTTTAGATTTCATTACTCCCTAAGTGGTTAATAACTAATTTACAAATTTTGACCCCTGAAAGGTACGACGAGCACCCCCGTCATTTTTATATGAGAGTCCCTCCCCGGGCATTAAACTGCCCCGGGGGATGGGGGAACTCCAAAAAGTGATGGCGATGCTCGCTAAAATGGGCAGTACTGGAACTGACCGCTGCATAAGAACGGTAACAAGGTGCTAGTGATGATGGCCGCCTAGTACTTCAATGCAAGACCACTAAAGTCGTCTAGAGCCACAATCCGTTTGATGCTCGTCTAATATACAACACGAACTACGCCACACATAATTAAACTGACCGGTTGATTAAGTTCGTCCTGGATGGATGATGTTTCTATAGTATCAAAACGTCCATTTTATATTTAACTTATTTTCTCATTTATTGGCGAAAAAAAAAAATTAAGAAGACCGCGTTACTCTGGTCATGCTCTCATAGTGGGGAGGAGGAGGAGGGGAGGAGGGGAATAGGGGGTGCGAAGCTGGGACGGAGAAAAGAAGGGGTTAATTTGCACTTATTTCATATCAAAATTCAGAGCATTAAACAACAGATTTCGATTCTAAAAAGTATATGGAATTGTAGAGAGTTTATAACTACACATCTGGGCCAACTTTTGAAGCGCAAGAGCATTTCGTTCAAGAGTTATAGGCGAACGAGTATTAGATATTTTTTGTAACAAATGTATAGATCGACCATCTTGGTGCCCCTTTAGTGGCCAAAAATTCAAAGTGTTAATTACACCAAAAATCTCATCAAAAATATTGTATTCACTATCGGCTTATAAGTGTCTATAATCCAAAAATAACTTTCAACTACTGGTTCAATTTTGTTTACTTTCACGGCTTATCTGAAATAGCGTGACGAATTGCGTGACACATTTAAAACCTTTATAAATCGAAAGTAAAACATCGTTAAAACCTGAAACTTTTTGTGAAAGATTATAACACTGGTATACACATACCATGTAAGAAACAGCTATGTAGGATGTTATACTTTAGATTTTTTAATTTTTATGACGTCATGTGCAAACCAAGAATTCCCACAGGAAGTGGAGACGGAGAAAGCAGGAAGTTCGGAAGCAGGAGAAATTTTGCAACATTGCATATTATTTTGCAATAGAAAAAGTGCAAAGAAGGGAGGATCTTAAAGGAAGTGGCGGGAACCAGAAGTAAAGGGTCACCAGGAAACAGAAATTTCAGAACTTCGCGTCCCCTTTCTGCCCCCACCCCCCCCCCCCCAAAAAAAAAAAAGAACAATAATAATAATAATAATAATAATAATAATAATAATAAAATAAAATAAAATAAAACAACATAAAAGATAATAATAATAATAATAATAATAATAATAATAATAATAATAAAACAACGATAGAGATCATATATTGCATGCACTGTTTAATTCAATTTCCATGATAGTCAAACTACGGTGGCGAAACCAGGCTCCATTGTAAGGAGGAACACAGAATGAATAAAGAGGGAGGGGGGAGGGACCCAGAATGAATAAAGAGGGAGCTGGAGACCCAGAATGAATAAAGGGAAAGGGGGGACCAAGAATGAATAAAGAGGGAGGGGGGGGGGGGGGGGGTGAAAATGTTAGAAACTGAAAAAATTGTTCGGCTTGTCGGGTCTTATGTTTATTGCAATATCGGGGTTGGCCGGCTCCTCCCTAAGATTCGCCACTGTCCTATAACCCTTAAGTTTGACTCGTAGAATGAAACCTTGAATGATGTGACGCAGTTTTAACTTTGAAGTCTGTGGGCAGAGAGGGCTTTTTTGTAGTGGAACTGTAAGCCATTTATACACTACAAAATGGCATTTGGAACTTCTAATTTTTAATTTGGTACTTTTGAGTCAAATTAATGGTTCATTCCAGAAAGGAAAGGAGAACAGACGAGCGATTCAGATATGAGTCCGATTAGTCAAAGGGTTCACTCCAGAGATTAATAATGAAATTAATTCAAACGGACAAACAAAAGAAAATGAGCCAGACGATATGTGAACCCTCGACTTTCACAGCAGAATATCCGAGAGAAACGTTACTCTGGGCATAGTACACCCAGGGAGGAGGGAGGGGGGGGTACTCCTGAAAATATTTGTTGGGTTAGGGTTAGGGGTGTGCGACCAGCCTTGTGAAACTCTCGCCCAACTTCAGACCAAAATGGTTGATTTCCCTACCCATTTTAAGACTAAAATATGTAAATTTCCCTGCCCATTTTTAGACTTGACTCTAAAATCAATACCCAGTTTCAGATCTGAACCTTAAATCGATAGCCATTTTCAGACTTGACCTCTACACTGATACCCATTATCTGATCAAAAATGAGCCGCACATACAGGAGTAGCATATATAACGGAGTACCCCCGCCCCCCACCCCACATTAGGTAACCCACAGGCCTATTTGTAAACTGCATACGCGTCTTTGTAAAACTACACAAAATGAATTAAAATGTAGAAAAAAAACTTGTGTGTTGTTTTCTTTTTATTGAATCTGCAGCAGAGTCAAGTGAAATGGATGTCGTTGCGACGTTCATTTTGCGATGCGAAGCACCGTGGTTTTTATTTTCATCGAGTCGCTTTGACTGTTAATTTGAATTATTATACATTGGTGTCACTAACTCGATTTTGATTGGCTATAAGCACGCAGCTAATTATTGCTTGCTGTTTCTGTTACGTCATACCTACAGACAATGAATTTTATATATGTAGAAGTGACGTCATACCTACAGACAATAGTTTGTCAGCTGTGCATTGATCACTTTTTTGTGCGCGCTCTTGTCTTTACAAGTGCAGCTTATCAAGGCCTCAGTTTGTGTTATCCGCCTCAGCCTTCGGCTTCGGCAGATAACACAAACTTTGGCCTTGATAATTATCGCTATCATGCTCAACCTCATCCAATAATTGTTAATTGTTAATAAATTGATAACCAACTGTGATATGGCGTCTTCAATATCAGGGTATGGAAGTCAAAGAGAACGGGCTAACTAGCTTGTGCAAACAAAATTACGCCAAGTGAGACACTCGAGGCTTCCATCATATAAAGCAAGAACTGTTGAAAGGAAACGTTGAGGCCCAAGACACAAATGAATTGCATAAAATCATCGGGAACGAAAGGTGAATTGATCCAGCGATTATCCCTCTTGAAGGACGACAAGAGAGTAAACTTCATCAGCAAAATGTTCACATTCAAAACATCCCTTCCACGGGAAAGAAACTACCGCCCGTAACCGCAGGATGGAAATACGATACGGACTCTTTTTCTAAAATCAGGCTCAGGAACACATCATCTCGTTCCAGTCTGCTAAGAGACAGGGGAAGGGGGGCAGTACGTACAGGAAGGCTCTACGAATGTTCCAGTCGAGAAGAATAAAGGCTGTAAAAGTGCTAAAACAAGTGGGACCCCAGGTGTTTGTTAAAGCTAGTATTTTAAAGAGTTTCACGTCAGATGTAACTCGCACTGTTCAATGCAATTTGATGGAAACGTACCCCAATCTCGTTCCCAGAGGCCGCGTTCCTTTTGGTCAGCACTAAGTCCGTGAACGTGATATGTACTTGGTGTATCCCTTATTATTTTGTATTACAACGCTTAGTTTTTATTTCAGTAGAAATAAAGGTAAAAAGAACAGTAAAATAGGGAATCGAACCCGGGCCGTATGATCTGCTGCATGCACACTACCCACTACACCACCGAGGACTAGCTGCCGAAACCTTTTTGGATATAAGATAATATAGATTCTTAGGGTTGCAACATCGAAATTCTTACTCATTTCCTTACCGTGGAGGGCGGTTGTGGTGAAGTCATTTCGCGAGATATAAGTCAGTTACTGATCCCAAACCCTTTGTCAGTAAGCACCGGCACACTTCCTTTCCTGAAACATCTCTAGAGCACCACGCTGTTCGGTCAAATCTGTGTTTGAAATAGTGCCAGGGTATGGATCGCTGCAGAAGAGTACCATGTAGAGTAATCTAGACTGAAGTACCAGTAGTATAGTTCATGTACTTCATTGACTGGCGAAAAGAATTTGCGGACCGGGGATCATTTTCCGGCCGGGATCATTTGTCGGCCTGTACAAGTCTCTCTTTCCCAGCTTAGTCTGTCGAGCGAGAAACGGACAAACATTAGCGAACGGATAATGGCGCGCGAAACTGGGGGCGCTGATGTTTTTTCGTTTCTCGCTTGACAGACTAAGCTGGGAAAGAGAGACTGCTCGTAGTCTAACAAGGGCCAGACATGTACGGCAAACGGTCCTGTTGTAGGGGAAAGTAATTTTAACGCTTTTCTCTTAGTTTTGTATACTGCTGAAGGCCGCATTGCCGAAACGTAGGTATAACAATTATATGAAGAGCGTCGAAATTTATCATTTTCATTTTAGCATTGAGTATAAAGTCCATCCCCATGACACGTGATACCTTCTCACCCTTTCAAAGAAGGTGCAGTTTTGAGTTGGGAGGTACAAATTTTTGATCGATCGCCCCACTGCGATCCACGCGCAATTCCACGCGAATCCGCGCGACAAATTTATATAAACCTCACGCGCTACGCTCGGACCTTCGGCTAGCAACAAAAGAAGAGACCTTTGGAAGCGGAGGTTGATTAAGCAGTACTGTCGCCTCATTGCTGATTAACGCCGGATTTTCTCCGATTTTTCTTCGTTCGTGAATAAATAAAGTTAACCTTTCTGATACGACTCAGTTTTTAATGATTTCACTACATTCGATCAAAATTAATCATCCTTGACAGGAGCTAAGCTCCTGTCGGTGATGGACAGTCAGAAGTGTAAAGCACTGACGTAAGCAATAAAATCATGAAAAACGTGAAGATTCTCAGTTGTCTGGCTTTCGCTGCCTCTTCAGTCCTATCAGAAGCTTCTAGAGGTCCAATCTGTAAAATTCATTTGTTTAACCACCCACCAGGCGTCAGGAGTTCAGTCAGTTCAAGGAAACCTTTTAGGCAGCCGGAACAAACGGATCGGATGATAAACTTAACTCTAAATAACTTAGCATTAGTTTTGATGGATTTTAAGAAAATTCTAGCTTTGACTCAATTTAACTAGATGAATAAAAAAATGAAGGCCGAAAAGATTTCTGTCAAATTAATTATTTAACCACCCACCAGGCGTCAGGAGTTCGAGGAAATACCTTTTATGCAGCCGGGAACAAACGGATCGGATGATAAACTTAATTTTGATGGATTTTTAAGAAAATTCTAGCATTGACTTCAATCAAACTAGATAGTGAATTAAAAAAGAAGGCCAAAAAGATTTCAGGAAAGTCATCGCGAAGTTGTTTTGTGCCGTCTTAGAAAATTCAGCTGAAAATTGAAAGTAAAGCCTGGTTTTCACGTGCGACAAAAAAAAAAAAAAAAAAAAAAAAACTGAGCATCAGCATAAGCTGAAACATGTGAATTTCCGTCAATTGAAAACCATCCTGATATGAGCATAACATTGCTTATGTCGGGCTCGCGTTTTCACTCGACCGAAGCGCTGTTATGTCAGTCCGCTTATCAGTTATGCTTAATGCTTATGCTTATTTCCGCAAGTCAAAACCTGGCTTTATTCTAAAGATTAAGAGTGGAAGCTTATAAATACAAAGTATTTGATCAGTTATATGTTATCTCTAAATCAAAAAAATACTGGTGGAAGAATACCTGTGTTTTTTTGTTCCCCTTGAAAACGGAATGTAAATGGTCGTAAATGATTTTCCGCTTAATTATTTCGTTTCCCCGCCCCTACGTACTTGAGCTAGCAACATTAGCATAACAACTGCGTGAGTCATAGCATATCAATGCTTTAATAGTCACACAACAGTCAAGTTTTACGAGAATTCGCCGGTCCGGCGCGAGCAATCTTACCGTATTCGAGCTATGTCGAATTTTTCGCTAGAAATGGTGCCGGAAAATACTTTGCCATCTCGACATCTGGGAATCAAAATCCTGGAAATCTCTGTCCTTTTTGTCATCAATGTCTTATCTTTGGGAGGAAATGTTTTAGTTTGCATAACGGTATACAGAAAAAAGATTCTACGGACCATAACGAACATGTTTATAATAACGTTGTGTGTTGCGGACATTTTGCTTGCGGCTGTTGCAATGCCATTGACTCTGGCTTCCCTTATGGTAGACTATTGGCCGTTTGGCGACTTAGTTTGTCAAATTCAAGGATTTTCCATTTATCTACTGGTCTTTCAATCGCTTCAGATAATTGCTTTAACAGCAACGAACAGAAATTTGAACGTCGTTCGTCCATGGCTTTACAAACGCATTTTTACAAGATGGAAAACACTTCTCATCATCATCGCTGTTGTCGTTTTAACTGCTATCATTTTGGGAATCCTCGTTGTTATGCTGTCGTCCAGATATGTCTTTCATCCTGGAAAAGCTATCTGTGTTATGACATTCCCGTCAACTGATCAAAGTTTTCGCTTCACTGTTATTTTTAGTCTTCTCTTCGTGGCATTGCCCACCATCATCATTTTCGCTTGCTACGTTCGAGTCCTGCGTACAATTCGGAATCATCGACGAGAGTACGACGCTGCACGAGGAGAACATGATTCTAGATCGGTCTTAAGCCGAGAAGAAGACAAACTGTCCAAAATTATTTTCATCATAATTTTAGGATTTTTGTTTTGTTGGGTCCCTTGCGTGATTATTGATATTATCGATTCAACTCGAGCTGAATGGTTCCCGCGACAGTTGTATATATTTTACACATGTTTAGCGTACTCTAGCGCCGTTTTAAATCCTTGGATTTATGGTTTTAATAACAAGTTAGTTCGCAGAGAAATCTTATTTTTACTGACAACGATATGCAGACTTGACAGCTAAAAAAGTTGACGAATTTTGCCGGTTGTTATTTTAATAGAGTTTTTAGAAATGTTCGCTATTATAAAGTTACTGCTAAATTGTAAGTTATGCCTTGTAGAGTTGCGTCATTGTAAATTGATACAAGTCAGTCACGAAAAAATATCTTGCGTGTTGAAAAACACCACGAAATAATTCAGGGCCATATTTAATAAGCCCTTTAGGGTATTTAAGCTTAGTCTAGAAAAGGAGAACAAAAGATGTTTTTTAAAATTTGTAAATTGATTCAAGTTATTTAAGGTAAACACAGACTTACGTAGTTCACGAAAACATATCTTACGTTTTAAAGAACAACCATTTGTACTATAAAAAGCTTAGGGCATTTCTAGAAAAGGAGAACAAAAGATGTTTTTTTTTTTTTAATTTGTAAATTGATTCAAGTTATTTAAGGTAAACACTGACGTACATAGTTCACGAAAACATTTCTTACGTTTTAAGAACAACCATTTGTACTATAAAAAGCTTAGGGCAATGGGATTTCTATTTAAGCTTAGTCTAGAAAAGGAGAGCAAAAGATGTTTTTTTATTATTTTTTACTTCACCTTAGACACCTTACAATTTGTTTTACGTATAAGGAAATTTTTACTTTTCTGTTGATGTTGCTTCCGATCGATACTTAAGATTTCCAGACAGTTATGGACTAATTTAGGTACAATTTCAACTGAAAGACGCACGTTTTTCCTTCATCAAAATTATTAATGACAAATTAGAACTACTGCAAAGTTAAAAGTTCGGCTTGTGTGCACTTAACTTTTATAAAAATAGAAGCAAAGTAATTTTTGTTTATTTAATAATTTAATGTAAAGATGTTGCAGACAGACGGATATATATCGCGGAATATTCAATTATAATTAGGGTCGACAAAAACATCATATCACGCACTATCGCGCCTTATAAATTATCAATGAAACGTTTGAAAGGAGAAAAAAGAAAGTAATTTTAACTTATTTTACCTTGGTTCTTACAATATTTTAACTTATCAGGTTTAGAATAAAGTTTGTTTTTAAAATAAAGTCTGTAGGCCGGCGTATCTATATCAACGCGTAATGCACTTACATCCGATCCAAACTGAATATGAAAGCTATTTGCACTTAGATAAAGCGGAGTTTTTATCCGGATCACTTCCCCATTTGCACTCTGTTATGAAGAAAAACAATCAATCATCAATTACAAGAGATTTCCAAATTGGTGATATTGAGTACGACCCCATGGACTGCAATCGAACTGAATATTTGAGAACAGACATAAATCCGACGATCGAATCATTAATTATTAACTGATTAAAAAACATTGATAACAGAGAAAAGGGGTGAATTTGGTGAAATTGACTGTCGACTAAAACCGCTAGTTTGGAGTAATAAGACTTGTTTTTCGTTAACGGTATCAGGGCGACACCTTGTCAGTATAAACCCTTTGTCAAATGTCAATAATCAATAATCAATAATCAAAATTTCCAAATTTCATTTTTAAAATATTGAAAAACAAATGATACCATGCAAAAGTACTGCTGAAGAGGTTTCTTTTACCAGTGAATAGTCACACAAAGGATTTTGACGACAGACTTAAAAGTAAGAACTACTGTCTACACGTCTCCATAATTCACTCTGAAAGTGCAAGGGTGAAAATTAAAGGTACTTTGACGTACACTAAAAATATCGCATGTAATTGTCATCCAGCTAAGTCGGTTTGCCCTGATGTTATCGTGAATTTAATCAAATTCACTGAATACTGATATCTTTGGCTTCCGTTAGAGGCCGTCGACATATTCACAAGTTCCCCGCTTAACGTCCACTGGACGTACTGGACGTTTAGGGGGGAGTGGGTCAGGGAGAGTCGAGATTTGCACGTTATCGCGGGGCATTTGAAGCAAGTACGAAATTGTTAGTTTTTAATCCTAGAAGTACCATACATGTCAACGTTCTCATGTTCGCTTTAAACACAAAGAAACATGTCACCAATAATGTTTGTTGTTTCACACATCGGTAGTCTCGCAAACTGTATTCACCCGACTATTAAAAAACGTCGAGAAGGTGAAAATTCTAAGTGGACGTTAAGGAGGACGGTGGGGGGGGGGGGGGGGGGGGGGGGTCGTATACAAGCCAAATATCACTGCATGTACGTTAATCTTCACCGGAAAACAAAATATGTTTTTATTTCACCTTATAATTATTTCATGAGGAATTTTTTGCTTTTACCGTTACTTTAAACTGATAGAAAGCAAAGGAAATTTTGTTCATGTAAAAATTTAATGTTAAAATATTCACCTCAAAAAGGTGAAGATTTCTACTGGTTGTTATTTTCATGGAGAGATTTTAAAAATGTTCGCTATTTATTTTAACCGTTTTGCGTAGTTCACGAAAAATATCTTGCGCCGTGTTGAATAACTAAACACGAAATAAAACTTTCAAGTGTTCAAGGAGTCTATTTAAAAAAACTTGAAAAAAAGAATAAAATATGTTTTTACTTCACCTTTTAATTATTCAGCATATATGGGAAATTTTTTACTTTTACAGTTACTTTAAAAATAGCCTTCGGAAAGCAAAGGAAATTTTGTTTAAGTAAAATTAATGTTTTTGGCAGACAGACGTCAGATCGCGAATATTCAATCAGTAGGGTCGACTAAAATTGTTTTACGAATAATACGTGAAATAATTTTAGGATAATATACTCTCCATCGATCGATCGGAAGGAGTGTTTCCTCAGATATCCAAACCGGCAAGTTTTTTCAACCCGATCATACTCGGCATGCTTGATGTTGAAGCCCTGCTGCATGATGAAACGGAATTATCCCTCGTGTTTGATATAAAATCGCGCACCCGAGCCAGAAGGCTCATAACGGCCGGAGCTTAAACGCGGTTTCTATAGATGGATGGGATGGGATGCTAGTCCATCGCAGGGTTACCCCCAGCATTTTGTCGCCGGTACCCATTTATACACCTGGGTGGAGAAAGACAGTGTGGAGTAAAGTTTCTTGTCTAAGGAAACAACACGACGGCAGAGACCAGGCTTCGAACCACCGACCTTCAGGTTGAAAGTCCGACGCGCTAACCACTACACCACCGTGCCGTCCACCGTGTTTGATATATTACTTGTTTAATTAAAACTGTAGGCGTATTTTAATAGTATCATTCAATCTCTCATCTAAAAATATCACGCAAAATGTAGACACACATACCGTATTTTCTCGATTAAACGCCGGGCCCCGAATAAACGCCGGGTATAATAGAGGAAGTTGTAAGTAAGCTCTTCAAACGTTTGTTTGTGGTATAATAAACTTAAGATTTAAGGGCAAGGTACAAGGCTGCCAAGAAAAACGAATAATAACCCTTTCTTAAAAAATGGCGGGCGAAAAAAACTGCTGATACAAAGAAACGCCGGGTCCACTAGGCCAAGTTTGAAATAAACGCCGGGGGCATTTAATAGAGAAAATACGGTATGCCAACAAACAGGAATAAAATTTGCCTGACAAATCAAGCAGAGTTTTTATCGGTGATTTTTATCAGTTCAAACTTGGTATTTTTGAACACGATCTAATTTAGGATATATTGTACGTGCCTTGAATTCGGTAATTCATAGCAAGCCAGAGGGTCTATTTTATTGCATGCATGCATTAGGGGTCCAAATTCGCCCTGGAAATTCACGCGTTTGAATAAATCTTGATTAGTTTCACACATTTCCAAATTCGCCCTGGAAATTCACGCGTTTGAATAAATCTTGATTAGTTTCACACATTTCTTGGCTTAATGCTGTAGAAAAAAAAAATGGGTAAGTGGCCATGACTGAACCAAGCAGCCGTTATCATGAAATAAGTCAAACTGGTATGTCGGCAATTGTTATTTTCCACTATTTAAGCTTTATACATTTAGTTTGTTTATTTTTGTCCAAAAAGGTGTTTTCTGAACCGCTGAAAGGTACGGCAATCGCGAGTCCCCCCCCCCCCCCCCCCCCAAGACCAACTACAAAGCATGGTCACACTATTATGTGGAAGAATTCAAGGCGAAGGCTTCTGAGCAACTCTTTTCTGTGGTGATTTATTTATTAATTTATTTATCTATCTATTTTAACAAGCATCGATGCAAAAAAAATAAAATTTAACTAAATTGGCTTCCTTTACAAGTCAAAATATATACCCTTCGGCTCCCAGAAAACCACACCACAAACCGCCTGATTATCGCAATGATTGAAAAGTCTGTAAAGTTGGATGAAGATTCAAACGAAAGCTACTGAGCAACACTTTTAAATGTGGTACGTGTTGTTTTCGGCTTAGTCTGCGTGGCAGGCGTAAACGGGGAGGGGGGAGGAGGCGCGAAAAAGGAGAGGGGGAGAAAGGAAGGAACGCCTGCTATTTGCATTACACCCACCGATTTCCTTGTAATCGAATTACGTCAACTGTCAATACGATCGCCAATCACAAACTGGCACGCGCTTTTACGCATGGATGACTTCACGCGGGAATTTGCTACCGCCCGATGCGAATTAGCCAATCAGAATTTTGCAGCCGCCAGCGTCCGCAGAATTGAAATGAACAAATAGGGGCAGGAGACCATCCAGGACAGGAGAGGACCCAGCCCAGGACCCCATGGGCTCCTGATAGGGGTATTTATTGGAGGCGTCCTTTCACTCTCTCTCCCCAGTTCCCTTCTCCCCGAAGCCTGCTGGGCTTTTTTCGGCTTCGAATATAACACAAGCCGGTTGTTGCACCAAAAGTTGATTCCGTGTACTGATGGTAGCATCCTTTAGCAAATTCCAACACGTTCCGAGGTTTTGAACGAGCCCACAAGACTTGCAATATATTGTCACAACAAAATGTTTCATCTAGGTGCACGTGGGCCTTGAATGGTCTTTGTGAGCATTTAATAGCAAGCAAGCTGGACTTGCCACAAGTCGATCTTCGCTTTTTTAGTCGAGTTTTATTTGATAAATTATTGGAAGGGACTTGTGGCAAGTCTACAAGCAAGCGAGAATCCTGAGCGAGAATTGAGAACAGCACGAGCACGAAAATTTGTCTTACGAGCAACAAACACACTTTCGTGAGAAGTCGGGGCCGGCCGAAAGCCGACCGACCGGCCGGCGAAAATATGAGACAAAAGAGATGTTCTGGGCCCGCAAAAGGTGGATAGCGCTATTCACTGGATAAATCACTATCCAGCGGATAACACAAAGGATTTTGTTAAGGCTTGTCCATTGGATAGGATTTGAACAACTGGGGCCAGATTGACAAGCCTCTTGCACGCTCAACTTGCACGCAGGGTATGAGCACTTTGAATGTCATATTAGCCGAGTTCTCAGGTGACGCTAAGATGTATTACTAAACAAAACACATGATTCACGAATATTCGAGCATTTAAGTAATCGTTCACCAGAACTCTGAGCATGCGATGCGATGCGAGCACTTGAGAGAAATGGAAAAAAAAAAATGAAAAAAAGAAAGAAAAAAGGAATTTTTGAACAATGGATGGGGACTGGGCACCAGAATTGGCCAAAAAATCTCAACTAAGCAGTTTCAAAAGCACGGCGGCCATTATATATTACGGGTAAAGTATTTTGAATACAAGAGTTTCATGGCGTATAACGAAGGTGAAGGCTTCCATGCACAGGGAAAGACCATCAGAGAACGAGTTAAGTTAATGCTCAATAACTCTGTTATGAGCGATATCTCGTTTGTGACCAGAGATATGGATGGGACTGAAGTTGTCTTCAAAGCTCATAAGTTTATGCTTGCTGTCAGCAGTCCTGTGTTTTATGCAATGTTCTACGGCAAATTATCAGAAAGCAAGGACAAAATCGAGCTGCCTGACTGTGATTCTGAAAGTTTTCTCGAGTTTCTTCGGTTTCTTTATTGCGATGAAGTTAACCTCACAGGAAGTTCGGTGATGCAAGTTTCGTACTTGGCGAAGAAGTATATTGTTCCGGAATTGGAGTTGGCTTGCACGAATTTCTTGACCGAAAACCTTTCACCCGACAACGTATTCGATATCTTGCCTCATGCAAAGAAATTCGAAGACAACGAACTTGTTGTTCGGTGCTGGGAAGTTGTAGATGTGAGCGCTCAAGAAGCAGTGAAATCTGAAACTTTTCCTTCCATCACAAAAGAACTTCTCTTTGAAATTGTTACACGGAATGGACTTGTTATTCACGAGATTGAGCTTTTCCAAGCTGTGGATCGCTGGGCCGTCGCAGAATGCCACAGACAAGATATTGAACCTACAAAGGACAATAAAAGGAAAGTAACTGGCGAAGAAATAGTCAACAACATTCGCTTTCCACTAATGAGTCAAGCACAGTTTGCAGAGAAGGTACCCAGTTCTGGCCTCGTCTCCAAGGATGAAATGATTGAATTGTTTATGTGGTTTAGCTCAGTGTCGGTTAGTAATCTTAAATTCATCAAACGACCAAGACAATTAGTCTCACCTCGGAAGTTCTCGCGTTGCAAAAGATTCCCCCAGGTCAGTCATGGGTGGGGGTACTCCAGCGGTATATCTGATGGTTTAGTATTTTCAGTAGACACCCCTGTTTTTATTGGTGGGGTGCGCCTGTTTGGGAGCCAGGGGGTTGCATATGATGTCTCTCTCAAGCTATACTCGTTAGTTCAAGAGAGAAATGAAAATGATCAAGAGTTATTTTCAGTGGAAGGTTGCTTCTTGACAGATTCAGAGAAAACCCATAGTTACTACGGCTTTGATGTCCTGTTCAACCAACTTGTACCTCTACAACAGAATGTGCAGTACCAAATTTGTGCAATCATTTCAGGGACAAGCTCATGGTATGGTTCAAGCGGGTTGGGCGTTGTTGAGTGTGATGGTATTCATTTCAAGTTCAATGGTCAAACAAGTCCAAACGGCACAAATGACTCGGGGGGTCAATTTGCAGAAATATTGTTTCATGAATGTTAATTGCATTCACTGCTTTGGCCTCTTGTCCCAATACTTAACTCTATCACCCTCAGAGTCAAAACAGAAGTCATGTAAATTATGTAGTTTGAAGTCCTCAGTATGAGGATGAAACCAATCAAATTACTTTTGTGTGGTGCTGTTTATTATGCTGTACAAGGTGGTTCTAACTTTTGAGTCTGGATGAAATCCTAAAGTGTGACCAATCAAATGAAAGCTTTTGAGCAGTACTTTCATGTGGTGCTGTTTATTATGCTGTACGAGGTGGTTCTAACTTTTGAGTCTGTGGATGAAATTCTAAAGTGTGACCATTCAAGTGAAAGCTATTGAGCAGTACTTTCCTGTGGTACTGCTGTTTATATGCTGTACAAAGTGGTTCTAACTTTTGAGTCTGTGGATGAAATCCTACAGTGTGACCATTCAAATGAAAGCTACTGAGCAGTACTTTCCTGTGGTACTGTTTATTATGCTGTACAAGGTGGTTCTAACTTTTGAGTCTGTGGATGAAATCGTAAAGTGTGACCATTCAAATAAAAGCTACTGAGCAGTACTTTCCTGTGGTACTGTTTATTATGTTGTACAAGGTGGTTCTAACTTTTGAGTCTGTGGATGAAATCCTACAGTGTGACCATTCAAATGAAAGCTACTGAGCAGTACTTTCCTGTGGTACTGTTTATGCTGTACAAGGTGGTTCTAACTTTTGAGTCTGTGGATGAAATCCTACAGTGTGACCATTCAAATGAAAGCTACTGAGCAGTACTTTCCTATGGTATTGCTGTTTATTATGCTGTACAAGGTGGTTCTAACTTTTGAGTCTGTGGGTGAAATCGTAAAGTGTGACCATTCAAATGAAAGCTACTGAGCAGTACTTTCCTGTGGTACTGCTGTTTATTATGCTGTACAAGGTGGTTCTAACTTTTGAGTCTGTGGATGAAATCGTAAAGTGTGACCAATCAAATGAAAGCTTTTGAGCAGTACTTTCCTGTGGTACTGCTGTTTATTATGCTGTACAAGGTGGTTCTAACTTTTGAGTCTGTGGATGAAATCGTAAAGTGTGACCAATCAAATGAAAGCTATTGAGCAGTACTTTCCTGTGGTACTGCTATTTATTATGCTGCACAAGGTGGTTCTAACTTTTGAGTCTGTGGATGAAATCCTAATGTGTGACCATTCAAATGAAAGCTACTGAGCAGTACTTTCCTGTGGTACTGTTTATTATGCTGCACAAGGTGGTTCTAACTTTTGAGTCTGTGGATGAAATCCTAAAGTGTGACCATTCAAATGAAAGCTACTGAGCAGTACTTTCCTGTGGTACTGTTTATTATGCTGCACAAGGTGGTTCTAACTTTTGAGTCTGGATGAAATCCTAAAGTGTGACCATTCAAATGAAAGCTACTGAGCAGTACTTTCCTGTGGTACTGTTTATTATGCTGCACAAGGTGGTTCTAACTTTTGAGTCTGGTTGAAATCCTAAAGTGTGACCATTCAAATGAAAGCTACTGAGCAGTACTTTCCCGTGGTACTGTTTATTATGCTGAACAAGGTGGTTCTAACTTTTGAGTCTGTGGATGAGATCCTAAAGTGTGACCATTCAATTGAAAGCTATCGAGCAGTACTTTCCCGTAGTACTGTTTATTATTCTGTATAAAATGGTTCTCACATTTGAGGTGCCAGAAATCAAAGTCCATTTGTTTAAAATACTGAAAAACAAATGGCACCATGAAAAAGTACTTCCATAGAGGATTTTCATTTAATTGGTCACACCATACGATTTCATTAACAGACTCACAAGTTACTCAGAACTAAATGACATGTCTCAATAATTGACTCTGGGAGTGATTGAGTCTCTTGGAAGAGAAAAGTGTAATGTTGCAGAAAAGGCTAAATTGATCCACTTTTATTATCAGAAAGGATCAAGACCAGACTAAAATTTTAGCCAAGTTAGGGAAGAGAAGATTTAATGTGGGATTCATAAAGAAATCCTTTGCAATTACATGGAGAATGTTTCATTCCATTTTGGGTTCATTGGATTTGAAATTTTAGCCTGTCAACCAACATTTTTTAAATGCAATGAAATTTTAAGGTTCCCAGTTTTGTTATTAGTGATAAACTTGACCTATCACTTAATTTGCAGCTCCCCCAAAGCAAATAATAACAACTGAATACAAGCCAAAATTCGTCATGAAATTGTAAGGAAATATCTTGTTCTCCCAACTTGGCTGAATTTCAACTATATATACCTAACATTGTCAGGAGAAAAACTATAACTGTCTGTCTTAACTATAACTACCTCTAATGGTAAGTGAAGGCCTGAGTGTATACAGTAATTGACCACCTTTCGTCAAATGGTTTCCAAATTTACTTTTTTGAGTCGAGAAGACCCTTTCTTGCAAGTAATGACTGTTCCATGTAAGTTAAAGTAAAAGAGATGCAGACAGGTCAAAATAGTTTAAGATCCAGAATGCTTTTTTTGGCTAAAAAGCATAATTTGTGAGTGAAGAATGCCGACGTTGGACAAAAGGCAGTTATGCACCCAGCCCTTCAAATGTTATATAACCTTGTATGGAACATGGAGACGGAGATGGCCTCAAGATTAAGATAGACACTGTTCAAATTACTGAACGGACTACTAACTTGTTGTTGCTAATTAAGGTTACAGTGTACCTTCAGATCGAAAATTTATTGAAAATTTTTTTTTGGCGTTTACAGGATGAACTTTCATCCAAAAAAAAATTATCGAAAAATAGTGAAAATTGACGGAGAAATGACGGTATAACTTTTGTAGGCGGAGTTTGTTTATTAAGCGATATGTTTTTTTAAGCGCCGTTTTCGCAAAGTTAATTTTTCGCTTGTTGGGGACACTTTAAAGAGCTACAACTCAAAGGGAATTTGTTCGATTTTCCTTAAATTTGGACAGAAGCTAGGCTAACATATAATCAACAAAAACGTGTCGGCGAATTTCTTAATTCCGAAAAGTTTTTCGTCAAGAGCCATTTCCGTGCGATCATTCCAATTTTTTTTCTCCCCTTTTCGAAAATATTCTGTAACTTTTCACTGCAATTGAATATGGGAAATCGCCGACACGTTTTTTTAGCGCTTCGTGTCCGGAAACCCGAGAACAAATCAAATTAGCAAAATATAATAATCGATTTGAGTTATAGCGTTTCAAAGCTGATTCGGACGTTCGAATTTAGACGTCGTAAAAAATTCGGCAATTCATTTTATTACCAAATGGTTTCCATATTTAGATAGCCAGCTCTATAAGCTTTCATTTGATATCTGGGTTTAGGTATATTAAGTGTAATCTTAAGACGATAGAGCTGTTATACTGAAGACACCCCCGAAGGTACACTGTAACCTTAAGTGTGCGAGATATGGCATGATCAACATGGCCTCCCCCATGGTGGGGATTTTGAAATCATGTAAGTTATTATTAGATATTAGTAAAGTAAGGATTAATGCTTTCGATTATAATACATAATTAAGATCAGTTTTTCGATTACCGTAAGTTTTTTCGTAATTCGGTGATTACAGTTTAAATTTTAGCAAGTCTAGGCTTTACAGTGATCAATAGGTACAGCATCAACAATTTTCTGAAAGTGGACAATTATACACAAACGACGTTGATGTTAGTAAGGATTAATGCTTTTGATTGTAATACATATTGTCACTTTTTCCATTGAGTGTTCTTAAAAGTAATTCATTTATAATAATTTTTTTGCTGTTCTCTTTGGCCTACTTTTATTATCAAGTAAAGGTTGACAACAGATTTGGTAGTTTTCTCTTGATCTATTTAAAACGGTTTCCGGCAAAAACGACAGAAATAAACCAGTTGTGGAATTGTTTCAATTGTTATGCTGTTTATTGAATTGAACATCCACCGTTGATGATCCATGTGGCAGGTGCTTACATAATATATATAGATAGACTGAGCCAAACAGCGAAGCTCTCTGAACAGAAAGCCAATGATAAGCTTAACTAAGGTGAAGGTCGAAAGCACAATGACGACCGGGCTATCTTTCAATTTTAGCAATTCTAAAAAACAGTATTACGCGACCGTCTGCACAGTACATTTATCCGGACCGTACAAAATTAAAGTTCATAAAAACAACTATTTCTCGGTCTAGAATAACTGGTATGACTTATTTCCGAATAAATTACACCTGCATGTTGCGTATCAAAAATTGCCCGAGAAACTGATTTGGAAATCAAAATTGAAAAAAATACACAAACATATTTTGCATAAGGCGACGCGAGTGAAGTTAGAACTATAAAATCCAAGTCTTACATAAAATCGTTTTTCAACCTATGTAATGAATTAACAAACACATAAACTGGACAACAAAATCTTCTTTTGAAAAATTTTATTCAAATATCTACAGCGCATCGAGGCAGAGCTGTCCTCGATGAAATTCAAGATAACAACACGACTGAATTTGAGCACGTTTTATAAACATGACTCCAAAACTAACGAGACTGACAAAGGAAAAGTCAATCAAAAATTGATATCAACATAAATTCCCATCGAAAAATGTGATTTATTTTACCTTTAAGTCACTCGATCGACTGCTTGGAAATTCGTTAAAACTCCGCTTCTTCGGTTCTGAAATATTGCCCCGCATTGATAAAAACGTATGGAGTTCCTCGAAGCAAGATTTTATCCCCGAAAGCTCTTCTTTTTCCACTATAGTGGCTTCTGACTATCCCTTAATTAGTATCGCTTAATTAGTATCCCTGCAGTCTTGAGTAGCAAACCGCGAAGAAATGCAGGGAAATAACGACTGTAAATCCGCTAAACACAGCAACACATCAAAGTGTTTGCCGAGCTGAGCTGACATTTGCAGCCGCGCGAAAAACAAAGCCTCACTTTGTTTTCAAAATTGCTAAGATCCCGCGAGCTAGCCTTTCGTGACGGACGATCGCTCGCTCAGACACACATGTTACGGACGCGCGCCCGCGAAACATTCCGCCAGCCATGACTATGAAAAATGACGGGCATAGGTTCTATGAGTATGGGGCTCTGCAGCGGGCCTTCAGGGGCGTAGCCAGGACTTTTTCAGAGGTACGCACAATCAATTTTCAAACACCCTCCTACCTCCCCCCACCCTCAAGTCCCAAATCTTTCTTCTTTTTTTTCTCGACTTTTTCAGGTACGCACGTGCGTACAGGTACTGAGAGCTACGCCCCTGGCCTTCGGCCCGCGACCTGCTATTACTGTAGCAATTGTTTTTCCAAGGGCGTTAAATTTTCCGAAGTTACGAAACTTTGAGGTGACATTTTACTTAACCCTTTAAGCCCTGATATCAAAATTTCAATTCTCATTTCTTGTCCCTATACATTTCCTATAGAAGTATTGGGGAGAAATTGTTTGGATATCACGGGAATCAATGAAGCAAGAAGGCGGCTACAAATGTCAGCCGGGCTGAAATTCGCCATGTAATCGCAACAAAATTCCAGCCCGCTTGACCGAGCTGAAATTCGCCATGTAATCGGCCCCTTAGGTACACTTTATGAATGTGAATATATGAAAATCATATTTGAACTGCGGATAAACATGAGTGAAATTTGTGATCCTCGTACACTTTGTTGTATAGAGATCGTTTGTCTTTGGCAATGCTAAAGACAGTTTGTACTCTCCGTGAAAACATAGTTAATCTAGAAGCATTTTCTTCAATTTCAGTATGGGGAATACCACAAGGTGTTTTTTTTTTTATGTGCATGTTGTTGGTCATCGTTTAGAGCTAGAGCGGTTTTGGATTGAGTCTCGAAAGTTATATCGAGTTTTTGGTTTTGGTTTTGCATTGCTACTCTTTGTTATTGATATTAATTTCGCGCCACTTTCTCAACCAATCCGAAGTAAAACCAAAACCAATCATGACTTGCTCGCACGCGTTTTCCCGCGCTTGGCGCCGGCTACATGTATTTCCTTCGAGCTCTGATTGGTTCATTGGTTTGTCTGCGTCTGTTGTGATTGGCCAGCGTAATTACTTTGGTTTTGGTTTTACGATCGTTTATAGCGAAAACACATAATTATAGCATAGTCTTTTATTAACATACCAATATATATAACATTTCTATAATTATGTACATGATACTTCTCTGATAAATGTCCCTAGGTGTGAAGTGCTGGTATAAATAGTGGGTGAGAAGTTTGGGGGAGCATGGAAAGTGTGGGACGAGGAAAGGAGGCTACACTTTCTGTCTCGTTCTTTTTAATATGTACATGTCCGTAAACTTATAGAATTCTGATTGTTCTTGATAGTTTGTACAACCACAATCCACCGTAGGAAAAAAGATGGCGGCTGTTCATTTTACCACAATACCTTGCGGACCTAACACAGCACATAAGGCACAAAGAAAGCCAAATTTTTACAATATTTGTTCAAGTACTAAGGACAATGTGTAGACTAGGTTTGAAGGTTTTATAACTTTTCTTTACATTTTTATGAACGTTGTTAAGATTTTTGTGCGCTAAGAATTATGGGTAAATGTACCAGTCGCCATCTTTTTTCCTACCGTGGATTACTTTGTCGACCCATTACTACAAATCCTTCCGTAAATAACACTCCATTGAAGGTATAAAGTGTATTGTTCGATGCAGCTGGAGCCTTGACTGCGAGAGTGTCCAGTTACAACATATTTCCACTCTATATAAGAGGTTAACATGCAGCATTTTTGTAATTTGGGCCTTGTGTACATCTGAGCATTCAGCTGGTTCCACAGTTTTATTAAACCCACAGGGCGAAGTCTCATCTGCTCACTAAGTCACAATGCATTCACAAAGTCTCGAGTCTTAATCACCAGGAAGCATATCAACTGTTAGATGGAGGACTAGGTGATGAGGATAATGCAAAAGCTAAGGACTCCACTGTAATGACAAGAAAAAGGTGTTAAAAGTCAGCAACAATTATTATCTAAGATAAAAAAATGTGGGCGGCACGGTGGTGTAGTGGTTAGCGCGTCGGACTTTCAACTGAAGGTCGGTGGTTCGAAGCCTGGTCTCTGCCGTCGTGTTGTTTCCTTAGACAAGAAACTTTACTCCACACTGTCTCTCTCCACCCAGGTGTATAAATGGGTACCGGCGACAAAATGCTGGGGGTAACCCTGCGATGGACTAGCATCCCATCCAGGGGGGAGTAGCAATATTCGTAGTCGCTTCATGCTATAGAAACCGAGTTTAAGCTCCGGCCGTTATGAGCCTTCTGGCTCGGGTGCGCGACTTTACTTTACTTACTAAGATACAAAAATAGGCTCCCTTTGTGTGCAAATGTCAACTGCAGGTCCGCTACTACGGTTAATTCATCCTTTCTTCTTTTAAAATGTTGAGGTCTACCCGGGTCTACCCCTTATAGTTTTGTAAGTAGGTCTATCAGGACGATCGGCAACTCTACTTGGTCAATAGGACGAAAAACGTAATTTCCACTTGGTTCCCAAACTACTTGTTCTGTTAAAGCGCTCTAACCCGGATAAATTCACTCTCACAACTAGTACTTAAAACGCAATTGAAACCTGGGTTCAATTCAATAAAACTTTTACAAGTGTCATTTACAAGTGTAGCCACTGTTTCAGAGGTTGAAAACAATAGCTACACTTGTAAATTCAACTTGTAAATGTTTTATTGAATTGACCCCTCTATGCATTTGACATAACTCAACTTACGGTGTGGAAATGCTCCTCGTTTTACAATATTTCCCAGACAGGAAATAAGAAACGTATTGCATTTGGTAAATTCCTCCTCAATTTTCTTGAACTTGTCTTCACTAAAGTACGCGAAGAGAAGAACGAAAGAAATGAAAGTAACGTTAGGAGGAAAACCACTTTATTTTAGACGACAAATTAAAGAATCTGTAAATGTTTCTATATTCCACAAATAACAGCAAGTCAATAGAGAACTCAAAAGTTTCACAGAAGTAATTTAACAATATTCCGACCGCGCTTTTATGATTTTCTGAGACACGCCTATAAAACTTGCATGGTTTATAAACGTCACAGACTGTCATCACGTGACGTGATGACGTCATATGACGCGGGGATACGTCATCATTCCGTATGGCCGCCATCTTGGATCCAACATCTTTGATTAAGGTGGTGACTAGAATGGATACTCCAAAATCAGGTTGGACACTTTATTGAGACTTATATAACGGAGTAACTGGTTAGCTTTCAGTTGAGGTTAGGGGCAGCAGTTTATATAGTTAAATTTAGGACTAAGCAACCCGAGAAGCTAGGTGGTACAGTGGTGCGGTAGGCTATGTAAGCCTAAGCCTAGCTGAGGTCACAGGTTCAATCCTGAGTGGGGATTTTAGATTTTCTTTTTTACACTTAAAAATTTATTGAAAATAAATTGTAAGTGTCGACGTTACGTTATATAATTCTCAATAAGTGTCCGAGGTGATCCAACCTGATTTTGGAGTATCCATTCTAGTCACGACCCTGGCTGAGGTGGCTTCCTATAGTTTTTTGGCGCGCGAGGCATGGGCACGAAAATGGCGCGAGGGCGCATTTGTTTATTTTGATGACGTCACGAAAATAAAGAGGTTTCTACAGTAACTAAAACGTTTATTGCGCGGATTCCACACGATAAATTGTTTTAAAAATTGACAAATTGGTAGGATTTTCTTTGTTCTCGATCACAAAAAAATACAACAATTTTTGTACATACACAAACCCAATAAACGTAAAAAACGAAAAGTGAGTAAATTGCCGATAATTATTCGCCGATATTTTTTTTATGGCTTTGTTAGTTTAGACTTACTTAATGTTTCTTCTGTTTCACCAAAAATCTTGAATATTTGCTAGCACAACAACTCAATCAGTGGTTGCCATGGTAACGAGACAAAACTGCCAAATTAGACTTCTCCGTAAACGAGAAAGCCTAAGCTACGTGTATGTGTATATTATGCCTAGTATCGCGAAACAAAACTCTCGACTGACCAGACTGAGACTTGGCCAATAACTATATGGAGCCACCTTAAATGCTTCTAAAGTTATAAACGTTCAAAGTTGACTGTACCTGATGTGTTGGGCGCCATTATCCCAGTACGTCTGGAACAACAGAACTAAATTAAGGACTTTTAGGATTACTTCTCTTAAGTATCCCACCTGACGAAGAAAACAAAATGAATATGTCTAGAGTTATCTGAGGATAGCAAATGGTTTTAAAAAACATAATTCCTATTAAAACGGTATTCGATTGAGTGTCGAAAGTGATTTCGCAATTGCTTTGGTTCTGCATTGCTATGCTTTGTGATTGGCTTTCTGAACCAATCAGAAGTGAAACCAAAAACCAATCGTGACTCGTTCCGACGCGTTTTCCCGCGCTTGGCGCCGGCTATATGAATTTGCTTCGAGTTCTGATTGGTCCATTGGACTGTCTGCGTATATTGTGATTGGTCAGTGCCGTTTTCATTTGAGTGAAAGTACTCACTCTGACCAATCACAATAGACGCAGACAATGAACCAATCAGAGCTCGAAGCAAATACATGTAGCCGGCGCCAAGCGCGGGAAAACGCGTGCGAGCAAGTCACGATTGGTTTTGGTTTTACTTCTGATTGGTGGAGAAAGTGGCGCGAGATTTTTTAGCCAATCACATCACGTAGCAATTAATTACTTTGGTTTTGGTTTTACGACACTCAAGTGAAAACCACCCTAAGTTCTGTTTATTTTTATAAGATCATCACAGCCCCTGCCTGAAAGGAGCAAGCAGGAAATGAGATGGTTTCATTACAAGCACTACACCTGACATACCTTTTGACTTAATAAGCATCGGTCAAATAGTTTCTGAACATAAGATGAATGAGCTTTGATGAGATCATCCAGATTTTGGGCCTGAAATAAAATGATACTTCACTCAGTTTACTTCAATATTGTTTACCAGTTTCACACTGAAGGGCGACATTGTACAGTACCTGGTCTAAGGCCTCTTGAAACTCCAAACCAGTGGAATGTAATATCTATAACAATAAAGCGTTTATTCGTAAAATAATCGCACCATCTGCCATTTATTTGAAATGAGAGAAAATAAAGATGAAATTTGAATATTAAAACATGCTAGGCATCACGACCGCTGTCAAAAAGTTGCAACTTGTTGAATGGAATAGAGTCTGTCTCTATTTTCGTTCAACATGTTGAATGGCCCATTTCAACATTCAACATAGCATGATCAACCAATGGCAACCATAGGCTTTAGATAGATCAACCATAGGCTTTAGAAAGAAATGTAAGGCATTCACTGCCATATTGACTTCAGTAGTTTAATTATCCTCCATTTAAGGACAGTGCTGGAATCAATTGTTCTTACTTAGAACAAACCTCCATTTTGATCGGACATTTTACAAAACCCGCCATTTTGGACTTTCCCTGCGTCACAATCTATTAGCATACATGACGTGCTATAAGAAGTTTTGCTGTTTGCAATGCATTATAGGACGATTTCAAATCACATGACCTTTTCTGAATTTTCTCAAATTGTGCCGAGAACCATAGCATCATAAACAGTACAAACAGCACAAATTCCTATTTTAATTGATAAGAGTACTAGAAGAAATTCACAGTTGATAACGAGATTCAATACAAGAGTTAATTAACTTACTCTTGTCATAAAGTGATTATGAATGCTGTTGATAAACTGCATCAGCTTGAACCTAAACACAAACATTTTGTGAAGCAGGTCCTGATCAGGTGCGCTCGAGCGTGAACCAGTTGTCTCAGGTTTGTTTTCTGTTTCCTCTTCATCACTGGTGTCGCTTTTCTCCTGTGTCGATCGTCTATCACCTTGAAGATCTAACGACGAAAATATACAGTCAAATCTCTTAACCCTTAAACTACCAAGGCAGACAAAGATCAAAATTTCATTCTGTGAAATTATGGGAAAAAAAATGGTACCATGCAAAAGTACTGCCGAAGAGGTTTCATTTGAATGGTCACACCATAGGACTTCGTCAACAGACTCAAAAGTTAGAGCTAATGGTACCATGCAAAAGTACTGCTGAAGAGGTTTCATTTGAATGGTCACACCATAGGATTTCATCAACAGACTCAAAAGTTAGAACAAAATGGTACCATACAAAAGTACTGCTGAAGAGGTTTCATTTGAATGGTCACACCACAGGATTTCATCCACAGACTCAAAAGTTAGAACAAAATGGTACCATGAAAAGTACTGCCGAAGAGGTTTCATTTGAATGGTCACACCATAGGATTTCGTCAACAGACTCAAACGTTAGAACTACACTAAATGTCTTCTGCCTCTTCAGCAGTTCTTTTGCATGGTACCATTTGTTTTTCAATATTTTACAAAACAAAATGAAATTTGGGATTTTTCTTAAATTTTGAATATTTCACTCTTAGAAGTTTAATAAAGAGTTAATTCCATGCAAACACGTTAATTTTACACGTTTTTATTTTAAAACTGGAAAGAGTACCTGAAAATCTAAGTTCATCTAAACTCCATTTTGCCTGTTTTAGTTTCAAAAGAAATAGAAACACCAGGTTGTAGAGCTTCTGACAAGAACCATCAATGACGATGTTAACTGGCCAGGGAGCCTGCAAGAAAATGATGATAAAATTATGAAGACAACAACGGCTGAAATGTTGTGTTTTCATGATTATGGCCAGGTGCTTGCTTTAAGCTTTATTATCTTGAAATTGGAAGAAACCATTGCCAAATGTGATAGAAGCAAAGAAATATGAACTAAACACACAAAATAATGGCTAGAAAAGTCACAATTTCACAAGAATGGCAAGTTTGATTTCTTGACCGCCTCTCAATAAATCAAATTTCATGAATTGTAATCCACTTCAATCCTTGCAATCCTGCAGCTTATCTTCAAACTACTGCTTTTGGTTTGCTCTATAGAATCTTTTTATCCAACTAAGTTGTATATTTGGTGGCATTTGGCGATATAACGCGGAAATAAGCCAAGCGAAATTTTGCTATTTAACTGACAGGTATAGAGCAATAGCTTTTTACCATAACGCAAACCCTGCTCCCTTGTTGAACTGTGATCAAGTTTTACATTGTTTTCAGTCAAAATCATAATGCTACAGAAACTAAATACACGTAATAGAGCGGTTTTCATTTGAGTGTCGTAAAACCAAAACCAAAGTAATAACTCTGACCAATCACAGCAGATGCAGACAATCCAATGAACCAATCAGAGCTCAAGATACATGAACCCGGCGCCAAGCGCGGGAAAACGCGAAAGGCAAGTCACGATTGGTTTTGTTTTTACTTCTGATTGGCGGAGAAAGTAGCGCGAGATTTTTTAGTCAATTACAAAGTGTAGCAATGCACAACTCAATTTCAAATTACTTTTGACACTCGATTGAAACCCGCTCTATGTTATATGTAAACATAATTAATAACTACCCTGTAGTTTAGTGCCAGGCCCTGCAAAGATTGTCCCAACTGTTTGCGGCCAGTGGAGCCTGTTGTGGTTAAACTCACTACCAACCTTAAAGAAAAACGACAACGATATGAGAAATTACTATGGAGTAACACTTTGACATGGAACTGATAACTCAGTTTCTATGAGGTTGCAGCAGAGAGACCTTGAAATAGCGCATGTACTGTAAAATCCCAGTTAGAAGCCCTCAGGGGCCTGTTTCTTGAAAGTCTCGATAACGTTTCTAATTAATTAATTAATTTCGCAAAGAATCTTCCCTTGCAATTAAATCTCTCCTGCTGTATTATGACCCGCAAGAACCTATATCAAACTTTACCTTAAAGTGCCTATCACCCCTAGAAAGTTATTTTCAGAATCAACTCTATGTACATTGAATAGTTGAATGGTAGAATATTTCTTGTTTTGAACGTGGTGTTAGTGAGTTATAGAGATTTGAATTTTCAAAATGCTAATTAGATGACGTCAACCCGGGAATTTGCCATTATTTCTACGCCAATTTACAATATGCAATTTAAAGCTTGAGGATAATTAATTTGACAAATACTAAAAATAAACTGTGGGTAGTCAATTGATTCGTAAAAAATATTACTTGGAGGTGAAAACAAGTAGTTATAGTCATCTAATTAGCATTTTGAAAATTCAAATCTCTATAACTCACTAACACGACATTCAAAACAAGAAATATTTTACCATTCAACTATTCAATGTACATAGAGTTTATTCTGAAAATAACTTTCTAGGAGTGATAGGCACTTTAAAAGCAAGCCACGTTTAAATAACAAAATGTCAAGATAGTTAACATGAACATGCTTGCATGTACTCACCTCTCTACTGCTAGAGGAAAGCGAGGTTGTAATGCTTCTTGTATTAAGCTGTTAAGGAATGATATGTCCTGCCACGGATCAAGTCGTCTTGCCTGATGGTTCAAACAGTTATCTACAATCAAAATTAATTTCCCTCGCTATTACATAACAGTACATTGTTCAACAAGCCAATTTTAGTATTTTATTGTTGTTGGTTGTTTCCCAGACAAAAGTTCTCACCTTGTTAAATATCTCGACATAAAACTGATGCATTGCATCACCAGCCTCCAAGAGAAAGAAATTCTATAAATGTAAAAAAGTAATAAAATTAAACTAATGAAACATGCTACATTTTTTTTATTCTCGAAATTTCAGCATTGGGGATTGCCTGAGATGTTAATTGGCGTTTGTGATGTCAATGAAACTTCAACAAATTGAATTATAATGTCACTTCCTGTAAAAGAATTTCAACAGAACAAGAAAAGAAGTGAAAAAAGTCACAGCAGGGAAATTAATGATATACAAACAAACTGAATGAGTAAATGTAAAAATGTTCTCTGGTTAAAACATTTTAAAACATCCGAGCATTCGGCTGCCTGTACTGCAGTCTTCGAAGGTTAAAAGAGAATGCTGAAAAAACGCACACGAATTATAAGATGTAGGAAATAAAAATGCATAAAACTGTACAAACAAACCAAGAATGTTTGTTCAAAAGAATGTAGTATTGCCTTGGTAATAGAGCAGTTTTCTATTGAGTGTCGTAAAACCAAAACCAAAGTAATTACTCTGACTGCGGCTGCTGTATCCCAGGATTCCAGAGTTTTTCTGACACGGTAGTTACCTGTGTCTCCATGATACGAGCGTATTGTCAAAGTCAATTTTCTTAAACAAACTGAACTAAAAGTCAATTTGCTTAAACAAACTGAACTATTATATTGTTGCTACCGTGTTTACACCCTTGTCGGGCACTAGGCGATATATATATATATATATATATTCTAACTATTGATAATAAATTAAAAGCTATTATTTTAGTTAATTTACCAACCCTCATAGCTGCCAAATGATCCAGGAGACAAAACTCTGTTTTCATCAGATGAACAACAGCACTGCTGGCCTGCAAAGTGACATCACAATGAATATAACTTCAGTACACTCTATTGAAACCTGCAAGTCGCTTAGATAGGTAGGTGGTAGTTGCTAAACAATATATCAAGTGTCGCAATATTAGAAAACCAACAATCCTGATCCAAAAGTCCAGAATCGAGAGTCAATAGTTGGAAAATTTAAATCCAAGAATTGAGCCCGAGGATCGAGGATCGAGGATCAAAGATCGAAAATCAAAGATCAACAACCAAGGATCCAGAATCGAGAATCAAGGACTGGTGATAGACGATCGAGAATCGATGACCAAAGATCGAGAATCACGGGACGAGGATCGAGAATCAAGGGACGAGGATCGAGAATCAAGGGACGAAGATCGAGGATCAAGAATCAAGGATCAAGGATCGACGATTGAGATTCAAAAATTAAGTATCGAGAATAAAGGATCGAAAAATCGATAGCACTACAGTTCACTAACCTGCGTACAGCATTCTTCAATAAGTGGCGTGAGACATTCAGAAAGTAACAACTCCACTGGCTTTAACAGGCATGAAACCCCTGACATAGGACAAACAATCATGCATTAACATCATGTATCTGCTAGCCACAAAAAAAAAAGAAAAATAAAGGTCAAGTCATTGAGAGGTGGTTTTGTTGTTGTTGATAATTGTTTTGAGCTTTGAAACGACAGAACAACAAAAAGGAAATACTTGGGGGGGGGGGGGGGGGGGCTTGGATCCTCAAAATTCAAGAAGTTTAAACACAGCTGTAAACGGCGATCTTAGATTTCTCCAACCACTTAGGATTAAGACAAGAAAAACGTAAATTTACTGACACTTGTCACGATTCTAAGATTTGAAACCTGGCTAAAAATTGATAATTTAAAGTCGCGTTATTGTGTTATATCACAACATCACAAGCCTGCAACATCGCAAGGCAATACTTAGCGTTCGCGTGCGCGCTCTGCAGGCAACACCATCACAGAAAAATTCTAAAATGTTTAATCAAATGAAGTTTGGCTACATACCAGAACAAATTTTATCAAGACTTCCAGCAACAGAACTGCAATGAAAAGACAGATGCAGTGGAATGGTTGCATCAACATAAGGTTTTCGCGTAAGAGAAAGACTACACAAGCTTTGGCTTGGACAAAAAATCTGACTGTCTGATATATTCAATTGTTTACTTATTTCTTTATTTATGGATTGATTGACTGACTGACTGACTCCTGACTGGAATAGATTTGTTTATTTACTTTAACAATGACTTTTTTTCTGGGGGAAGCATAGAAGAGGATTGTAATACATTCACGTTTGCTCTTCCTATCCTTGCATAGCAATAAGCAATGTGAATGGATATAATGGATTGGAGGAATGTTCACCAATGGCCAACAGGCAATAAGGTAGCTGAACTACTCACTGAACTCGACTTGATATATCAAACACGAGTAAGAGTGTTTCATCAGGATTTTCAAACATGGACTGAAGTGGGTTCAAAAAACGAGGCCCAGCCAAGTTTTTTAAACTAAGGTGTTTGGATACTTTATGAAACACTATTCCGAGTATTTGATATAGCTTCTCAAACGGATCATTAAACACAGAGAAAAAGAAAGAATAAAATCGGCAAAATCGGTGCTAATTATGATTGGGTTTCCAAACCACCGTCATGATCAAATTTGATTTGAAAATCTTGCCTGAACTTGTGAAATAGACTGCTAGCAGTCCTTTTCTGGATAGTCGAGTGGGCGAGCAAATGAGCGATCGGCGATCAACTAAGCGACGAGCGAGTGAAAGTAATGCGAACCGAGGCGGCTCTCCCCCAGTTTCCCCTCATCTCATTCGTTCGCTCACTCCAGTCTCCCCGAACTTGTTTTCGTGATCAGCTCGCCCGCTCAATTGACTGTGAAAAGGCGAGAGAAACAATGTATAAAATTTTGGCCAGTGAGGTAATCGACATTATAATTGTGAACAATGTACCTTATATTTGAGAAAAAGCTTTGGTTAAGAGAAGACGAGTCCATGAATGACAGTTTAAGTACATGATCACCGGCATCAGTAATAACTGATAGTAGTTGATTAGGATTGGCTATAGTTTCTATAAGGCTTCTTTCATCTGTGTTGACAACACAGGCACCACTATCCTCTGAGGCTGCAACAGAAGAAGCAATAAGGTCATCAAAGAAGGAAAAATAAACTTGCATCTCAGATACCATGCACCTCTTCGGAACCCCTTATTTCATTTGACCTGGTTATAACGCATATGTATCATTTTCAGGTCTAGGGCCCATTGTTCTGTTGTTTGTTCTATTGTTTTCTCAGCTAATCCTGTGAGGCGTTCCAAAACATGCATACCGCCTCTTGCATCTTACACTGTACATGCAGTGCTGTAAGATGTATTCAGCAAAAAAGTAATTTATACTCTGACCAATCACAACAGGCACAGACAATCCAATGAAACAACGAGCACGTGAAGCAAATACATGTCGCCAGTACAAAGTGTGTACAGGCAAGTCACAAATGACGATTGGCTTTGCTTTTACTTCCGAATGATTAATAAAGTGGCACAAGACTTTTTTAGCCAATCACAAAGCGTAGCAATGCAAAAACAAAGCAATTTCAAAATTGCTTGGACACTGAATTGAAAACAGCTCTAACACTTACAAAGATAACTTGATAATGCAGTCAGCAGTTGATCCAAAAACTGGTGGTACAATGAACCTAAATACAGACAAATAAAATCCAGTTCATAAGTCAAATAAAGTCACAACCTAGTAACCTTATTTATTAATTAAACTAATTATTATTTGACTCCTACATTTAATTTAATAAATGGCCAAAAATTTAATTTTTTTTAAATAGTGAAAAGCAAACAGCATCTGTTCATAAGAAAGTACTGGGGTTAATTTAATAAAACTTTTATGCTTGTAACTTAACAAGTGTTGCTATTATTTTTAACCTCTGAAACAATGGCTACGCTTGTAAATTACACTTGTAAAAGTTTTATTAAATTGACCCCTGCTCAGTAGCTTTCATTAGAACCACCTTGTACAGCATAATAAACAGCACCACAGGAAAGTACTGCTCAATAGCTTTCATTTGAATGGTCACACTTTACGATTTCATCCACAGACTCATAAAGTTAGAACCACCTTGTAAAACATAATAAACAGCACCACAGGAAAGTACTGCTCAATAGCTTTCATTTGAATGGTACACTAGGATTTCATCCACAGACTCAAAAGTTAGAACCACCTTGTACAGCATAATAAACCGCACCACAGGGAAGTGCTGCTCAATAGCTTTCATTTGAATGGTCACACTTTAGGATTTCATCCACAGACTCAAAAGTTAGAACCACCGTGTACAGCAGAATAAACAGCACCACAGGAAAGTACTGCTCAATAGCTTTCATTTGAATAGTCAATGGTCAACTATTCTAAATATAACAAGTGTTCAACAACTGGATGGACTAACCTTTTGTCCCAGGAGAATGAAATTCACCCATCTATTAAGAAAAAAAAAGAACTCTCATAAGCTTGTTTATCACATCACAATATGACATTATTACACTGGGAAATTTTTACCACGTGAAGCGTTTGCCAAACAGAAACAACGTTGTATTGGTGAGCTCCCACTAGTTTTACATTAGGAGGTAAACCGTATTTATGTGTGAATTGTTGATTTGTTTTTAAACTGGATTGTACTTGAGTACTGATTTTTCTCAACTACTAAGCACAAGATAATGTACTTTTAGACTACATTCCTAGTTTGCAATACCTGTAAGTAAAAGATAATTACATGGCAAAATCCCTGCTTTACAATACTGTAAGTAATTGAATTAAAATTACCTTTCCAAGTCCCTGAGTTAACTCTACAGACTTGCCAGCGCGAAAGATCTGTTAATAAGAAAGTACGAATATTTATTACACCATTTCAATATCGCCTTTTGTTTGTTCAATTTTGCCTCTTTCTATTAAATTTCGGCTCTTCCTATCACTGCAAAGATGTGGTTACGTTCACCACGTCATTTCAATATCGTCTTGTAGTCTTAAATGTCGGCTCTTCCTATCATTGCGAAGTATCTAACAGCTATTCTAGCGATTGTTATGATCACCTGATTGACAAAATCCTGTAAAAAGCAAGGTACAACAGCGTTTTGGAGCTGATTACTGCTTCTGAGAATCACACCATCAGACCAGAATGATGAACTATCCACACTGATGGCTTGAATTCTGTAAAACAAAGTTAATATTGATAACGAATTCTTCAATCTGAATCTAGCAGATTGAAGTATTTTTACAATACTTATTTGAAAATAAACCCAGCCATATTCTAGTGACATAGCTGCTTTAACAATCATGAATTTTGAGGTGATTGCTTGAAATGATTAATCAAAACTAGAAGTTAGAGTAATAATCAAACTGACCTTTCAATGAAGAACTCATTGTGTGGGTCACAAACACGTCCTGATGTCACCCACTCATCAATAAAACTGAGGCAGGGTTCGACGCTTTGGAGAAAAACCTTTAACAACAGGCACACCTACAAATAAAATACAAAAGAAAGCTTCCAAAAAGACTTTAGAGCAGTTTTCATTGAGTGTCGAAAGTAATTACAAAATTGCTTTGGTTTTGCATTGCTACGCTTTGTGATTGGCTAAAAAATCTCGCGCCACTTTCTCGACCAATCAGAAGTAAAACCAAAACCAATCGTGACTTGCTCGCATGCGTTTTCCCGCGCTTGGCGCCGCCGACATGTAATTGCTTCGAGCTCTGATTGGTTCATTGGATTGTTTACGACGTCTCTGATTGGTCAGAGTAATTACTTTGGTTTTGGTTTTACCACACTCAATTGAAAACTTCTCTATTAAGGCAGGGGTCCACATGAACGCGATTTTTACCCCACTTGACATGGCTTTAATGGAAATATCTCGTTCACGTTTCAAGCATTATCCAAAACCTCTATGCTCATTTTTTTCATGAATCTATGTTATGGGATGTTTTGTTAATGTTTGGGTTATTTTTGGGTATGTTTGGGAGGAAATAGTTTTTCTGAAAGGATTTGTAAAATTTAGAGAAATAAGAAATATTGAAGATTTAGTGAAGTTCTAAAATTAGAATTTGCAGTTAATAATTAACAGACGGGCACCAAGTTAGTCCACTCGCAACCTGGGGTACCCTAGCGTGGGTATCAACTGTCTGTTGGTGTTCCAAAAATCATTTTCATTCTTCTATCCCTTCTTTAAACCTCTTTAAATTTCATTCAAATTCATGTGAACCCCCGCCAACTAAGGAGACCAAATAATGGCTAAAAGGGTCAAAACTCCACAATAATGGCAATTTTGATTTCTTGACTGCCTGTCAAGAAATCAAATTTGATGAACTGTAATCTGGTTCCATCCTTACAATCCTGCACTTTATCTCCAAACTACTGCTTCTATTTTGCTCTGAAGGATCTTTTTATCCAATTTAGTTGTATATTTGGTGGCATTTGGTGATATAACAAGGAAATTAAGTAAACACAGTTTGTTTATTTTGGCTAGAGGTTGAGTAATGTCTAGGATTGCACGCAATGCAAAGGTAGCCATGCTACTCCACCATAGGCATCACAAAGTGTCCTTGTCTATAAAAGTTCACCACAACACACGTAATTTAAACAATAAATTCAACTGTGCAATCTTGGACATAAGTGTAGAGGTTATAAAAAATAAAAATAAAAAAAGTGTAGAGGTTATGATTGAGAATATTTAAATGCGCCAACCTTGCATTTTCCAGCACTTCCAAGACCATCAGCTTGTATGATGCTTCTGTGGAGTGTAGTTAATAACCTACAAGTTTTCTAAAATGAAAAAAATATGCTTTATTTAAACAGCCCAAAAAAGGAACACATAACTCAACAACATTACAGTACAGTTTGATATGGCATTAACAAGAAAGGGATCACACAGCTTCCAGCAACATTTCAAATAATCGGCCCCCGGCATAATTAAATGCCCCTTGAATGATCGCTGTGTTTTTTAGGCAATTTAAAAAGAATTACCCATGGTTATTATTGTAGACAATGCATGAGGAAATGCTCAGGTATACGTCGTGGCTTAAGTTTCGTTTTTACTTATTTAAAAAATTTCAAATCACTCATGTTTTCAAAGATTCATTAGGGCACAGGATCATAACATGAGACAAAGAAAATAAAATCAAACTGGTTTGAAAATATTCAAACCAGAAACAGCTTTTATTTGCTGTATTGAAAAGTTAATAAAACTCCTTATTGAAATGTATGCTACATACATGTACCTGTGCAGTGTTAAGTTCCTCTGTCTCCAAGAAAACAGTCTGATAAATGCTGAATAGAGTACTTATCTGTGACAAACAATGAATTCAAGGATATTACATTAACTATTAAATACTCTATTTATCATCATTTCACCATAGAGGATTGTCAAATACATTTTTCATGCATCCATGACACAAATTTCACAAGTAGATAACAATGAAAGATTGACAATCATGTTAACAAATTAAATAATTTATCATCAATCTACAGCCAGTAATATACTGTAACAACCTTTCCCTCCTATATGGAGTCTAGTTATTAAAAGCTGACAAAAGGTGGATGGAATCCTATTAAAGAGAACTTTCCTGAAGTAAATATTATAACAATTTTGCTAAACAAAGTAACTTTTAAGTATGTAGATGAAATGCTACTGTGTAGCCATTCAGACAAATAAATGCTCCTCAGTATCAACCTCGTTCCCTGGGTCTCTCTTCTTCCTGTCCCCTGGAGCGGGAACAGGAGGACCCTGGGAACGAGGTTGCCTCAGTACCACTTTCTGCTGGGTAATGTTATTTGGTATGCTGCACAAAGTTACTTTAACTTTTTTAATAAATATCTTTGATAAAATTTTTGAATTTAAATACAGCCACAGGTAAAAGTCTGACCTCATCAAGTGTTGTTCTGAGCTTGTCCTGGAGTAGTAATAAGGAAACTGAGACCTCTGAAAAACAAATCACGTAACATGGTAAAATTCACTAATTTAAGATTATAATGATAATTATGTTACTAAATGAGTGAAAAAGCCAGATGAGAATCTATGGGCTCGATTTGTCATTGCGTATGGAATAAGCACAGCAAAATTAATGTACTTTATTTTATAAAGAAACTTTAGGTTGAAAAACATCAAGTACCAAGCATTAATTAATTTCTAATTCACAAAATACAACTGTATCATTCAATGATTAGTTAATTACCTTGTTTAACAATGTCTTTTTCAATAGATGCCAGAAGTGCTTTATATTCCTAGTAAAAACAATTATTAGGATTAAGTTAACTTCCCACAAAAATAACTATAAAGTAATTTTAAAAATAACATAAAAAAGTAATTCTTAACAGTACAATGAACAGCAAGGATATACTGCAAGACAATCCAAAATGTTTGTGTGAGTTGCTTTTAGCCTGCAGGGTGTCCAGGCGTCCTGTGGACGCCCACTTTGTAAAGAAATACATGAAAATTGCACCTACTCCTTTAAAAAGTTATGATGGGAAATATCTTCAGGAAGCCCACTGATCAATTCTTGGCTAAAATTTTTAAGGGCTGGTTTCCACTAGCGATGTAATCGGAAGCGGAGTTAGAGTCAGAAACATAAGGAGCCTTATGTTCTAGTGTGAATTAAATCAAAAAAGGAGTCGTAATCGCAATTGCAATCACAAACGTGACAGAAACGGAATCAGAAGGATCAGAAGGTTTCCTTTTTCTTCTGATTTGGCTTCTGCCTCTATCCCTTACTATTTGCTTCCATTGTTTTGATTTCCACTAGATCGCAAGGTTCTTGCGATTCAGACTCCCCTTTCAATTCTGCTTACGTCGCTTTGGTGAGCTGCGTAATGACTTCCTCTGGATTGCTGAGCTTTTTTATACTTTGTAAATCCCCCACAAGCTTCAAGGGAAAATTTTCAAAAAGGATACTGTTCAGTAGTTTTGATACAGCTAAGAGGGGGGGGGGGGGGGGTAATGAAACTGCTACATCACCACACACTGTGGAAACCAGAGACAGACGCTGGCCTGGCCCAGCCAGGATCCCTGAACTTCAAGACCAGCAAATACTTACCTTGAAGTAACATGAAAGTGCATTGGCAAAAGCTTGTAATGTCTGTGTTGAGTCGCTCTGTGGATTGACAACTGATGAGACAAACTTCTGTAAAGAGAGGCTCCGTTGTCCAGCCATGACAAATGCTGATAGTACACTGTTAAGACACTCCTGAATAAATGAAAATAAGAGAACTCTTTTTGGGGCCAGGTTCACCTATCAGCCAGGGGATTATTAGTTTCTTCATTAAAGCACTGTATACGTTATTGACATCTTTTAGAAAACTCTTGAAGGCTTCCATTTCAGTCAGATAATGAAAATGCAACAAAATATCCAGCAGAGTTGACAAGAAGACCAACTCTGTCTTCAACAGTTTTATACTTTTTGACTGTCCAATTGAAATGGGAGTCAACAGAGAGCTTTTTTAAACTGATCTTAAAAGTTAAACAAGACTTTGCAGCAAGGTAAATAATTATTGAGCTTGAAACTCGAAAAAGAAGAGATTAATGCATGTACCCCTGGGGTATTCTCAATAAAGTTTCATAAGGGGAGGCTCTGCCCAAAGTTTCAAACACTTACACTTTTACATACCAACTTTCATTAACCCTTTCACTCACAAGGTCAGTTATGGAGGTATGTAGTGTAATTCTAACTTTTGAGTCGAGTCTGTTGACGAAATCCTATGACGTGACCATTCAAATGAAACCTCTTCAGCAGTACTTTTGGATGGTACCATTTGTTCTAACTTTTGAGTCTGTTGACGAAATCCTATGGTGTGACCATTCAAATGAAACCTCTTCAGCAGTACTTTTGGATGGTACCATTTGTTCTAACTTTTGAGTCTGTTGACGAAATCCTATGGTGTGACCATTCAAATGAAACCTCTTCATCGGCACTTCTGGATGGTACCTTTTTTGTTTTTCAATATTTTAAAAATTGAATGAAATTTGGAATTTTTCTTGAATTTTGATCTTTGGCACTCTTGGGAGTGAAAGGGTTAAATGAGATCATATTTGATATTCTTCTGCCCAGTTATTACCATGGTGCAATTTGTTTCCAAAAAGAAGAGAAAAAGAAAGAATAATATTTTGGCAGGTGAGCAGATCAATTTAGCAATAATTAATTTTAAAGTATGTAGCTATAAAGCCCACAGACAAAACTACCATCAGATCATCACTTAAAAATATTTGAATATTAACACATGTATTTAATAGTGTACATGTACATTTTTATGGGACTTACTGAGGTTAGATTGACTTACTGGGGTTAGATGAAGAACTTGGATGTTTTCCCTGACTGCTAAAATGCCGTAACGCACATTTCTGTACACAAAAGTGTTCTGTGCTCCTGAAAGCATCCTACAATGTAAAAAAATAACCTGCATAAAATTTAAAATTTAGAAAAACTAAACAAATTGCAAATGAACACAGCAAAATTCAAACGTTGAATTAGTAAATGTGGTACAAACTTTTGAGTCTGAATAAAAATGAAAGGGGTGTTTGTTGCAAATTTTGGAAAAATGCCCTGGCTAATAGGTACCAGATCTCCTTTGATGCATGTGGCTCAAATGAATTTTTACCCCTAAGAGGTACCAATTCTAAAAATCACATCTCATATTCTATCATTATTATTTCGGCTCAATACCCTAACAGGTACCACGGCAATTATTCTAATGGTGGTCATCTTAGATTTTAGTACCCTAAGCGGTACCAATCTACAAATTTTGACCCCTTAAAGGTACGACTAGCATTCCCGTCATTTTTTATATCGGAGGTCCCCCCCCCCCCCCCCCCCCCCTCCCGGCACCCCCGGCACATTGGTACAGTGAATTCTGTCTAAGCTGGACACATTTTGAGAGCAGCTCTTGCTGTCCGTCTTTAATAGAGAGGCATCGTCCACCTCACAGTGGACTCTGTCTTCAGATACTTTTCTGTTTTACAATGCACAAGTCAAGTGAATCAGATGAAAGCCTTACCACAGGGTTTCTCTCACAATCTGTGTTTCTGTCAGTGTTTTGTTTCTGCTGTTATGGTAGAATGGATTACACTCCCTTTGGTAGCTCTCCCTAGGAATTGGACACAAATACATGTGAATTTATAATAATTATAAAATTAATTGTTAGCCAAAGTGATAATAATATATACTAGACAATTAAAATTTGCTCCTTCTTTCACCTTTTGTTCAGTTGTTTTAAAAATGTTTTTTTTTTTGCATGTAGCTCTCTCATTATATGTGCTGGCACATGACCCTCCATATGTTTTAAACACAAGAAATGCGTTTTATTGCATTTGAAACAAAAGATGTGCATAATTTCATCACTTTATGGATGCATTTTCACATCATTTTATTTGCTATTTTATGAAAGATGACTCTGAAACAAAGTTTAAAAGGTTTTGCCAGTTACATTCAAATATGTAAGGATGTCTGAACCAAACACGGAATTGAGATGCATTCGAATGGATTTGCCAGGATTAAAGTTAATGTTGTATTTGCAGGGATGTAGATAATACCCGGGAACCGGGGAAATTACCCGGCTGTGAACTTCATTTTTCTGGCTGTAAAAGCCAAGTGCAGCTTTAAAAGGACTACGTTTTTCTCTTTTTTACCCGTCTGTCAGTTCTAAATTCCTGCCTGTTAAAAACTGAATCTACATCCCTGTATTTGGCCAGTATTTAGAGACAAGGGATTAACTAACTTAAGGAAAGAAACTTGTATTGTACCATGCATCAGCCACTGAACAGTTCCCACTATGTGATGTATCTGTGAGGTTGAGTCTTATTGGTTCCTGCCAGTATTGATCAATGATGTGGTCTGAAATCCAGTTTCTGTCCTGTGAAAAACAATCATTTTGTATTCATCAATAAATGATATAAATACCAGACACCGATCCCAATGACTAAAAATGATAATAGGACTAAGAGGAGTCTGTTTGGTCTGTATTATAAATCATACATTGCCAAGTGATTGACAAAATCAGACAACTGTGAAGTGGGAATCCAATTTGTTAATCACAAGTACATGATTATACACAGACAGAATTAGACTACACAAAGTCTTATTATCAATTTATTATAACCATTACAAAAACAAAATGAGAAGAAATAATATTCAAGAGAATAACTTGAAGAAAGGCTTTCTATCAATCAAAAGCATTAAAATACAATTTCATTAGGTTATACCTTTTTTAGTTAAAGATGATGGTATAATAGTTATAGTTTTACAGTGAATACTCCTATTAGCTAAATAAATGTTATTTTAGTGGTCAAACATTCTGTAGCTATAAAACATTTCAGACACTTAAATTAAGATGAAAAGTAAACAATACTGTATGCAATGTACCTTGCTATAACTAGTTGTTGTTATGGTCATTTCTCTTTCACTGGGACCATGTTCAACCCCTCCCTGAACTTGACCTGGAAGATGAGTTGGTTGTCGCTCACCAATGCTGATACCAGAATCACTTGTGACGTCAAACTCATCATCCTGTAGTTACAATGTTGTAAAGTTAACCAAAGTTAAAGGGGCTGTCGCCATTTTTAGTGCTACTTTGAAAAGCCAAAAGACACATCAGCCACAGCATTATTTTAAAACATCTTGTGGTGTAGATGTAATTAAGTTGATAAATGACCTGGGAGGAACTGGATTGCAACTTTTTCAAGTTTGTCACCTTCTGTCTTGTAAACTCTGAACATGGTTTATTCTTTCTTTGAAAATTCACTTGATATCTTCCTCTTAGTGTTATATAAGCATTTCATATATGACAAAGATAATAATTATTTAGTTTTAATTTGGGACAATCTTGATTAAAAAATGTCAAAAAACCCAAACATACAGTGTGAAAAAAAATGTTGAAAATATTTTTGGGCTTACATAATTTCATTTTCTGAAGTATGTTCTGCTTTATAGATTTGGCTGTCTTTTTAAATATTCTTTACATGTATTGTTATTATTTAATTATTAACAAATATTTAAATAATTTTATGGCCCATCGAAGTTTAATTTATAAACTGAAATTCTTGCCTCTTCATCTGACCACATCTGCAAAAGAAAAAGCTAGGTTCAGTTTTAAAATCAATGAAGACCACGTTTTTGATCATGCTCATTATTTTTGTAGCCTGTGCATTATATCGCCACCACAACAAAAAAAAAACAAAGCACGCGACACTTAGATTAGGTTGTTCATGAACAACAGGAAAAATCCATTCTCAGTTTGAATCAGTATTCAAATGAATATATTCAATCTAGGTAAGCTAACCCTAACCTTAGAACAAAGCTAACCGCCACCCCTAGCACAAAGATACATGTAGCCAGTGTTGTGACAGTTAACTTTGTGTTAGAGTTAGCTAGTGTTAGCATTGTGTTAGAGTTTCCTAGGGTTGGCTTTGTGTTAGAGTTAGCTAGGGTTAGCGTTGTGTTAGAGTTAGCTTAGCTTTGTGTTAGAGTTAGTTAGGGTTAGCTTTGTGTTAGAGTTAGCTAGGGTTAGTGTTGTGTTAGAGTTAGCTAGGGTTAGCTTTGTGTTAGAGTTAGCTAGGGTTAGTGTTGTGTTAGAGTTAGCTAGGGTTTACTTTGTGTTAGAGTTAGCTTAGGTTTGTGTTAGAGTTAGTTAGGGTTAGCTTTGTGTTAGAGTTAGCTAGGGTTAGTGTTGTGTTAGAGTTAGCTTTGTGCTGGGGTTAGGGTTAGTTGATCTACATTGAATACTGGGTAAACATTTAACCTAGATTGAATACTGATCTAACCTGAGATTGGATTTTACCTGCAACATATCCAAATACAGTACTGTACCTGATCATGTTCACTGGGAATACCAAGAATTTCTTCTTCTTCTCCATCTAATAAATAACTTTTCCAATCAAACCACTCATCTTCTGCAGTTTAAAATAAAGACAATCAAACTCACTTTCAATGTACAGTATAGTAAACCCTCTTGTAAAATTTATTAATAATTCATGAGGGTACTAACATATAGAAATGAGCCATTCCAATCACATGATTACCCTGTATAGGCCGATACAATCTTGATACAACTCACTAGTGGTTGTATCTAATTTGCATTCTATAGTTACAACTCATGAGTACTGGTTGTATCTAATTTACATGTGAATGTGAATTTCACAAGTTGTTTACTACATTTGCATCCGTGTTGTATCAGCACTATACATTCAGTCGCCTTCGGCTCGTAATTGTATAGGTCAACACTCCCGCTCGTGTAGTAAACATTACTTACATGTACTGTAAGGCGGACACCTCTGTAAGGTGGAGATAAATTATTGGCTGGTTCTGGCAAAAATTCACTTGTTCTTCTGTAACTCAACTCTCTGTCGTGTATGGCAGGCAGCTAGAACTGGTCCTGGTCATGGTCTACTATTATTAATTTGTATGGATTAACTTAAGATGCCTGCCTGCCTGCCTGCCCGCCCACCTACCCATCCGTCCGTCTGTCTGTCTGCCTGCCTGCCTGTCTGTCTATCTATCTATCAATCTATCTATCAATCGATCTATCTATCTGGATTAGACAGAGTTCATGGTATCAATTTATTATTTAAATTTATTAATTAATCAATTCTTAATTTAATTATTGTCTACCTGGAGCATCTTGCTGTGTTGGTGGAGTATAATCCACATGAGTTGGAGAATCAGAAAGAATTAATAACAACGACAGCAGTGAATAGTGAGCATCAGACTGAAATACAAAAAAGTAATAATTAAAATAATATAAGTGGTGTACAGGGTTAGAAATGTACTTTTGATGGGCAAGTGACTTTCAAAACTGCACCAAAAAATGTGTGATTTGTACTTGCCCAAGAAGATTAGACACTTAATTTTAACTTTTAACTTTTGTTTTCTTTCTGGACTCATACGGTCCAGAGGGAATGGCACGCACAGGACTCAAAGGTCCCGTGCAAGGTGTGCCGTCCCTTCCCAATCCCACAACCCGCAAGGTTGACCACACCACCGGAGTCTACGCCCCCTACTCTTTTCCAACAGTGATGTGGGATCTTTAACTTCCCACAAGAACAGATCAGAGAGTGCTGTGAGACGGGGTCTATGGTTTATTCGTCCTTATCCGCGAAGACTAGAATGTCATACCATTTGCAGATGTCATTACAAAGGCAGCACATTCTCCTCAGTTATTTTAAGACCCTGAGTGTTGGTCCGGCCGAGGTTTGAACGAGCGACCTCCCGCACAGCAGGCCGGAGCTCTACCACTGAGCTACCCGGGCAGCGGTGAGTGAGTGTGAGTGAGTGAGTGACCTAGGCGAGTGAGTGTCGGTGCTCATTTCCATCTGGCCTGGACGTGTGTTAATCATTCATTATAATTAGACAATTGATTACACAAGTCAAGTTTGATGCTTAGTGCTAATGTCAAACCTCCTTAATAGTAATAAATTAGTTAATTAATATTGTTATCGCTGGATTCACATTGTTCTAATGTTATGCAATGCATTCGTAACTAAACTAATTTAAAACATTAGGTGACAAAAAAATTACTGCTGATGGAAGGAGCGAATGAGAGTCAGAGAGTGAGCGAAGAGCAAGTGCTGATTTGCATATAACTGATAACCCGATTATTATGCTTCACAGCAGTCTTTTGTTTTTATATTGTGGACTTAAGGCGACAAAAAAACAGATGCTTATACTGGGTGACATGGTTTTCAAAAATCCAGCTAGATATAAATTAATACAAAAATAAAAAGATGTACCTTAATTTCCTGGGTATTGGAAGTCAAGGACAAGTTAAGGAATCTGTTGCATAAGTTCCTCAGAATGTCTGCCTCCTCAGACTGGGAATGAACCTTTAACTTTTGGCAGACACTGTTAATCACAAAGAGTACAATGTATAAACTAAATGTTATTGATTTGACATACATGTATTGTAATTCAACCATTGCTTAAATTGCCACCTGTATTAAAAGGTAATAAAACATCACTGATGCATGAAGGCAGGGCTCAAAATTGCGCCTGTATCGGGCACATTTGCGACTAAAGATTTTGCTTTTGCGACTAAAATTTGTCTATTAGTTGTGATTTTGTGACTGTTTTACAGCCTAGCTAATAAAGGAATTATATTCTTGAAACAATCTTGTGTCTTATTTGTAACTGGTAGTTGTAATTTTATCAGAAAAATCCTGCGAAATTCATGTTGAATGTTGCGTGACTTAATCGTCAATTTCATGCTCCATTAATGCAGTTTCCAAGAAGTGTATCACAGGCACACTTTTTCAGACTTTCTCAGAAATTTCTCTATCTCATTTCCAGTTCCGGTAGTAGTAGTTTTTTTGCAGCTAAAATTTTCGAACTTGCGACTAAATTTTAGGAATTACTAGCAAATTGTGATAATTGAGAATTTTTTTAATTTCAAGCCCTGGAAGGGTTTGTGGAGGCATTGTTTTCCTTTAACAAGAAACTATTCATACTCCACACTGGCTTTTTCCACCCAGGTGTATAAATAGGTACCAGTAACAAAATGCTGAGGGTTAAACCCTGTGATGAACCAACATCCAGGTGGTTGGGGGGGGGGGGGTAGTTATTTCACGCTACAGAAACCAGGTTACGTTTTGGCTCTGTCAGGCCACCTGTTGCTCATGTCCAAAATTTTATGTGATTACTTAGAAATTACTGGACGAGGTTGAGCAAATTATTGTGATTTGTCAGTGGCGAACAGATCGATTATTTGCCAAGCTGAAGGCTGAGGCAAATAATATTTTTATTGATCTGCTAGACACTGATAAATCACAATATTTTACAATAGCCAAGTTCAATTACTGTTTTATCATTGGATCACCAAGTTTGTTTTTATTGATAACTGCTAAAACAGAGCAGAAATTGGGCCTCTAAAAGGTATCCCTTTCGGGAGGAGCATCCCCATATAGCCCATTAAAGGAAGTACACCCCCTCCCTCACCCTCCTACCTAGGCAAAATACAAGTCCAAACTCTGCTTGATTTATTAAAGGCATGTACCGTAAACACCGGTGTATAAGCCACACTCGTAGATAAGTCACACCCTGAGTTCTGAAGCTCAAATTTTGTAAAAAAAAAAGTTTTATTTAAAATAAAAATGTAAGTCAGAGAATTGGCTCCACAAAACATGAGCTAGAGTTTGCTTCTATCCATCGAATCATCGTGTATTGAAAAAAACACAGTTTCAGCAGTTTTCAGCGCAGCTACGTTCATTTGCCCGCCGTTCGTTCAGGCCAAAACAAGCTTGGTAACTGTGCAAATTTCTTGAGCACATGTTTTTATTTAGCCTGGTTACTAAGGTTAACCAAGATGGCCGCTTGTTTACAGACTCTTTTCTTTGGCTTCTGTCGTTTGTCTTCGGTGTTCCTTCATTGCTAAAAGCTTGAAATGTCTGACAAAGATAGTGAGCACTGTTTTAACACAGGTATTTTGACAATTTCAGGCTAAATTTTACAATTTCTAAACACAGCACTCACATTCATGTGTTAGGTGTTCGATGCAGAGGTGCTCTGGCTGCACTGTTAGACAGACAAGACTCACTTTTCTATATCATCTAAAGTTAAAGAATAATGTTATACACCTCTAATAAATAAAATCTTAACTTTGAGGCTCAAAAAGTCTGGTCAACTTATATCACCGGAAAGTACAATAACTTTTGCAGATGTTCCCATAGATAAGCTGCATCCTTGATTTTGAGCAAAAAATTTGGGCAAAAAAGTGTGGCTTATACACCAGTGTTTACGGTAGATTCCAGAATACCTGGCTACTTATTTGCATTTCACTGAATAAGAATGGTTTGTTTTCATGTGCCTCATTTTAAAAAACATTTAGGGATGTGTATTTAAACTAAATAAGTCACTCAACAACAACAACAACAACAACAACAACAACAATTTATTTTTCAAATAATAAAACAAAATAGCTCAGTGTATTCCAGTGTATTCCAGAATTGCTACTCTGATTATACCCATATTTTAAGGGATTTTGCCCAAAATTCCCCAGAAAAGTCAAATACCCCACATATGCTACCACCCCCCCACCCCCCACCCCCCGGGCATAATTATGCCCAGCTCTGGTTCATTGGTGTTTTTTTCATACTAACCCATCAATATTCCTTTCCACTTGAAGGCTGTTGACATCAAGAAACTGATGATACCTGTATCAAAATAAAGTGTTATTTTCGTTTTGTGTAATTTCTGATAGAGCACGAGATACCTTTGAATTAACTTGAACTTAAGCTTGAGCTGAAGCTTAGTGCAAATTATATTGCACACTTACCGAAAATTTGACAAGGCAAACTGGGTGGAAAGGGTAAAATTTCTTGAGGATTTCTAAAAGAAATAAATCGTATATTTAGCGCAAAATACAAACAAATGACTTTCTTAACGGTATTAGGCGATTAATTACCTTAAAACCTGTCAGAACTTTCACAAACTCTTCGGTAAGCCCTTGGATATTTGGATCCTTGAGCGAAATAGGCGCCATTTTTTTGTTTTTGCCCAAGAAGTGCGTCATGTACGAATACACGAAACTGGAGACACAAAACAGATTGAGCGCAGGCCACAGAAAACGCGCTGCAAAAGGGTTCCACCTCCTGTCCTCCCTTGCCCCGCCCCCGGAAAGAAAAACTCACTCAGAAACGTGCATATAATATGCCATAAAAAATATGAATGAATGAAATGTTTTACATCTGTAATTTATAGTTTCTAAAATCCTGGGAGAACCCTGGAGAATGATTTAATATTAAAGTATGGATAAAACTTCCTAACGGATTGGGGTGCCTGTGCAAAGCATGCGAATACGCACGTAGTTTTTACAGCTTACCGCTGAGTAGATAATTGAGCCCAGTTTTTAGCCAATCGCAGCCAATCAGAGACGGGCCAGTCATCAACAACAAAGCGAAAATGGCCGAACGGGAAAGAAAAACGTCGGATAATTCCTCAACTACATGTACAGAATCAAGCGGTGATACCACTAGCAAGTACGTTGATAGTTGAATAATACGATTGCTTAACGTTTTGAGGTCTGGCTGACATTTTTTTTGGTTATTTTGCAGATTTGATCGCTTGGTACTGTTGCATTTCTTTATCGTTTTCGTTTCGAGCTTTGCCTTGGGTTTACTGTTTTTACATTCTTCTTTGACGTTTTGGAGACTGCAGGTATGTAAAGAAACCGCTAACTGATAAATTACTTGATAATGATCATGAAGGGTTCCAAATATATCTCGAAAGTAAGCTTGCGTGCTTTCTTTTTCCGCTTAAAAACTTAATATATAAGCTTAAGCTTAACTTGAGTTCCTTATATTCGCGCGCGAGTTTGGTGATTAAAGTAAGCTTAGTTCCTCTTGAATAACTTTCAATATCGCAAATTGCTACAAAATAAATACTACACCTAAAGACGATATTATTTCACATATTATGTTGTTGTTTTTTCCGCTAAGCTGACATTACGGTCATACAATAATTGTGCAAGAAATGACTTCGAATATTTTCTCGATCTGGACGAACGCGTGATTCGTTTCATGACTTTCGAAAGTTCGTGAGACAGCCATTTTCGATTTATTGATTACGCAGCAAAAAACGAGCAGTTTAATATTAATATTTCTTTGCTTTAACAGTCACACTCGGTCATATTTCCTTTTTCCTTGTTGTGATTTCTTTATTCTTTTGTTTAATTGACCTTATTCACCTCGAAAGGAGTTTGATTTATTTTCAACGTCGCTGCTCGTTTGGCTCGGCAGTGGCGTAAAGAACGAGAAATATTAGCAATTGATTTGCTCGCTACAGTGTGGGTTCTATGTATATTAGTGGCTCGGTAGTGGATTAAAGAACGGGAAATACATGAAATGCTCGCTAAAGTATTGGGTCTATATGTATTTAGTGGCTCGTTTGGCTCGGCAGTGTATTAAAGAACGAGAAATAAATGATACTCGATCAAGTATTGGGTCTATGTATTTGGTGGCTCATTTGGCTCGACAGTGGAGAGCAAACAAGCCAAACGAGCCAGCTCGTTTGGTATACAGTCAACTCCCGTTATAGCGGACACCCTCGGGACCGCGATTTGGTGTCCGTAATAGCGCGAGTCTGTAATAGCGGGATGCGAGAATTTTTCATTTTAAACCATATTTACAGTAGGGGGTCACATGTGTGTTCATTTTCATTAACTCCAGTACCTTTTTCAGACACATTGTTTCACATAAAGAGCGTCAGAACTTCGTTACAAACAGAACAGAACTTAACAGATCTTAACAGAACAGAAGTTACGTACCCTTTGTGTACAGTAGTTCTTCTAAGTACATAAGCAACAATCATCGTATGTTGCAGCAATGTCCACATATGCATCGTTATGGTTTCCTACTGTAATGAAGTACAGTAATCTACATTTCGAAAAAAAATTATTTTCAAGGAAAAACCTGAACATCAGCTATTGATTGCATCAGCTATCACATTGCCTTAAAATATCATTCCAATCGGCTCTGTGTACTACTCCTTTGAATTACAACTTCCCGCACTTTGTCGGCAAGGAGACTAAATTCAATCAACCAAAAAAGACGAAGACAATTTCAAAAAGCAGAAAAAATAGACTTGATGTGTGTGTGCAAATATTCCAAGATGCTGCTCGGTGTCTGCTATAACGAGAGAGAAAACAATAAAATTGTGACGTTGGGACCAAATAAAGTGTCCGTTAGTCCGTAATAGCAAGAGTCTATAGCTGGAGAATTTGGTTTTATCGACTGAGTCGATAAGGTAAATTAGCCACCGTAAAAAGATTCGAGAAAGCTGACGTTTTGAGCGCTAGCCCTTCGTCGATTCGCTCCGACGAAGGGCTAGCGCTCGAAACGTCAGCTTTCTCGAATCTTTTTACGGTGGCTAATTTACCTTATCGACTCAGTTGATAAAACCAAATTCTTGTGCTTCACCCCCACCGACGCAGCACCACAGTTTCTCTAGAAACTAGCCCCATTCATAATAGCTGGAGTTTGTTTCAGTCAAATGTCTGTAACTTTCGCCGGGGATTTAGGTGCTGTCCGTAATAGCGAGGTGTCCGCAAGGCAGGAGTTGACTGTATGGTAAAAAGTGGCCCTGTGTTCTGTAGTTTAGCCTTACTTTTTATTGCTTTTCATGTTTCTATGAAGTTGTGGTAACATAAGTAGAAGTTTATGAGAATGAGAAAAGCTGTGGAAAGGTTAACCTAAGTTGAGTGTTTCCATGAATTATGGTTGTTTCACTTACAAGTCATTTTGTAGCCTGAGTAGCAGGCGCATGAAAATAATATGGGCACAACAAAGAACAGGGCACGCAAGGCGAGAGGGAGGGCCTGCCTGAGAGGCCCATGCCATGAAAATCGTTTCCCGCCCCCTATCCAAATACTTGGCAGTGTTGCATGATCTGTCAAATATTTTCAATTGACAGAAAACTTATCCCTTCATGATGAAACCATCTGTTTGTCACTTTGACTTGAGAACAGAGAATGATGAACAAGTGGCCCAAGTCCCAAGTGCATTAATAGTCACACAAAATTCATGTGTAAAATTCTTTCTGTACTTCATGTTTGCTAATATTTTTTTATTTATTGTTAACATAAATCTTGAATGAAACTAAATAAAATAATCGAAGTTAAAGACAGCAGGGAAAGTTATGTAGCAGAAAAACAAATTTAGCCCTTTTAAGTTTGTTGTAGTTGTTGGTAAAAAGTGAACCAAATTTACATATGTCAAAAGGGTAATTTGAAACTGAATGCAGACCATGCCGCTTCCAAGAATTCTCTGTTATCCTTGTAGTTTCGCTCGCCAAATTACAATTAAGCTTTTCCAAACTCGCTACCTTCATTTCCAAGTGCATGTAGCAAAAATAATATTATAAAACATCACAGAAAATACCGTCAGACATTTAGAATGACTAGTCTGAAAGTGTCACTCTTTTGAATGTGTGTTTATAATTCTGTGAATAGACTCAGACTATAGCTGCACGATACTAAAAATTTCTTAATTCTAGTTTGAAGTGTCTTTGCACGTTTCTTGTGACTTTTGATTTTGCGTTTTATACTGTTCTAATTTTGTATCACCGATTGCTAGATGTTTTATGAAACAGTTGTGTTATGCATTACCCAAAAGGTTTTGACATATGCAAATTGGGTGATTTTTGCTATGCCAGTACTTCAATTTCTATCACCAAACCTGTTTGTAAAATTAATTAATACCTTTTTGGCCGTTAAGTTTGAGAAATATTACATTGTCGTTGATTAAAAAGGATATAAGGTCCACTCACACACTTTAAACACTGAGCTATCCATAAGAAAAGGAAATAGAAGTGAAATAAACCCGACATTCATGTAATGGCGACTACGGCCAAACCATCCTGCTCATATACACTGTAGTTAAATTTCATACTACATCTGAACATTAGCGATGGATGTGAGAAATTGACTTCCGGGTGTCGTAGTAGAGCCCTCCATCATCATTGCTTAAAATCCTTGATATTTTTTTGAATGGCTAGCAGGAGCCATTTGAACAGCTAAATATTTTTTTCTGAATGGATAACCCTAGCCTTTCGAACAGGTGAAGATATTTTTATTCAACGGCTAGTAGCAGCCATTCAAATGGCTGAATATTTTTTTGAACAGGTAATCACGGCCATTAAAATGGCCTCCTGCTGTTCTTGAATGGCTGATAAATGGCAAGTGAATGACTAGAATGGATAGCTGTTAGTATCTTTTTTGCGTGAGAGGTCTGAATTTGTCATGCATGGATCACAAATTTGTCAAATGGATATCAAACTTGCAACTCGCCCAAGCTCCCCATTAAAATTTCCAATAACCTTTCACAGAAGATGTATGGATATTTCCTACAACCAAACATTGCATGTAGAAATTTTATTATGACGATTGAATTTGATTTGAGCATGACCTTATCTGTCTGCTTTCAGATATACGAGGAAAGTGGATTCTTTGACAATACACTTGACAGCAGCAGTCGTTACATTCCAAAGGATGACGTAGTCAGTGTTGTTACGTACAATGCTAACTCGAGCTTTTCACTGGTGAGATGACATGACTCAGATTAGGAGTGAATGAAGTAAATTATGACTGGTTTGAAACTGCCTTCTGACTTGTTATGATGCACGTTTTCCAAGCAATTCAGAAGTCATGTTAATTCAGCCTTTCCTGGAGTGTTAATAATCTGCAAACGTAGTAGTGTAGCATGGTGTAGTTCACTCAAAGACAGATGCAAGTGGTTGTAAACTTATTACTGGACTGGATCCAGAGAAAGTAGAATATGGCACATGCAAAGACTCAGACATGTTGATCATGTCGTTTGCTGGTCGCAGGACATGGTAATAGAGATGTATCAAGTTCATGTTCTCTCCCAGACCCAAACCTTATGACAACATCTCTAGGACATTCTCCACTTTCAAAATAGCAGACTGGGCGTAGAAACTCCTGAACAAGACTGCCAAAATTCTCCAAGAATCGTGAAGTATTTTGGCACATGGCACTGTTGCAATTTCAGTGATTGGCAGCAGGGATGTAGATAAAAGCCGGGAGCTGGGGAAATTACCTGGCTGTGAACTTCATTTTTCCGGCTGTTAAAGCCTAGTGCACCTTAAAAAGGACTACATTTTTCTATTTTTTACCCATCTGTCAGTTCTATATTCCCACCAGTTAAAAACTGAATCTACATCCCTGTTGGCAGCTGTGTTTGTTACCCTCCCCCCCGCTCTGCCCCTGGAAGTGAATGGGTTATTAATCAGTAATTAATAATTATATTAATTAATTTTAGTGATTAAAATTTAATGGTTTAAACATTATAAACTAGTGACTGGCAAATCGTAAATTTGATACTACATGACTGTATATTGTAAGGGCAGTTGCCATTTATTGGAACTGGCTGGCAAGACCAGACAGTTTTTAACTAGAATGCAACTTTTGGAAGACATGTTCCTACAAATCCATGTAAAGGGTGCATAATATTTCCGAATTGACTAGTCTGGCCGACCAGTTCTAACCATTATTTGCATTATATTTACGAATTGAGCAGTCAGGCCCACCAGTTCTGACAGATGGTAAGTGCCCAAAGTTATAACATGGCAAGACTAGAATATTTCTTGTCAGCCCATTGACTTTGTGACTTCTGAAAATGCGAGACCCAGACAAAGACTCTGTAACGACTCCACAAGAAAAAATGATGCTTCATGTTCTGCAAGACATGGAGAACTGATCAAAAGATGACACCAAGAGAACCGCGAATCTCAACTAAAATTTTGAGACCCATAAATTTTTGAAAGACCATTTGCCACCCCTTTACAATGTCAGATTTGTAGATTACTCAAAAATAAGTAAATATAAAATAATGGCACAATTTGAAAGTATAACACAGTTTATGGTTGGTGTTCATGACAAATCAAAGGAATGTATTTTAACAATTTTGCAGTGAAATTGCATGTTCACCTTTAGTTTTTTGGTGCATTGATATAATATTAATTCAAGTAAAAAAACAGTTTAATATGATGAATTAAAGAAACAGGCAAGGACATTTTTTGTAGAAAAAATGCACAAAAGTGCTTAACAGTACGTTATGAGTAAAACTATGATCAGGTTTGAGGTAAATGCTCTAAGAATTTTGAACCAATTGGACCAACTTACTCTTTGAAATTCTTAACATTTACCTATTAAAGTAGGAAAAAAGTAGTAGTCTGTTCCCATGGCAATCAAAGGCACTTGGCAACATGAAACAAAGGTAGTAGACAACCTTAATGTGATATCGACTTTGGATCAGCGGCCACTGGCCTGGTTCTTCTGTTGACTGCAATGTGTAGTTCCAGAAAAAATCCATACCCACCCCATGGAAGGTCATTGGAAATTCCTAGGGGGAGGGGGGTCTTAAAAGCCAACATTTTAGAAGCAAAGTATGGAGCTAAACTGGAATTTCCTAGGGGGACAGGGGGTGCTAAACAAGAAACCTTCCGTGGGGGGAGTATGGATATTTTCTGGAACTGCACAATGTCTGCTATGGCTGTAGTGACTGATGCAGGAGAGAAATACATTCCTGCCTGAGCTGTCACTCCTTTTTCCAGGAGACTCGTGCAAAAATCCAGACTGTTTTGCAGTCAAATGTAGCGTTAGGGAAATGACCATCAACTCTGGATATATAAATTGATGAAAACATTACTTCTCCTGACTAATAACATAAGAATGATATAGAGACCAGTCAGGAGAAGATTATTTTAGAACTAATTTTAGGTGGTCTTTTCTTTGGAAGTAGCATGGTATCGTAGCTGAAAAAAATAATTGCTTACAATATGTAAGTTAAAGTGTGTATCTTGTAGTAATTATTATATTCCAGGTTATTAAGTTAAAACATTTATTTATCATTGTTGACTAATATGTTAACACTGCAGTACATTAATATTGTGCTAATATTGTGGTTATACATGTAATTGTAAAGTGGTTGTAACAAAATGTACAACCAAGGATTTAAAGTCTGTTATTGGCATTTGTGATAGCGAAAGAACATATTAATATTTTACTTTGCATGTCGCACTTTGGTCAAAATATTGATTCACAGTAAATTAAGAAGCAATAAAATGATCAGACCATGTAATTGTAAATGGCCAAACTATACCTTGAACTTTTGACACTTCAAATCGTCATTAATTTTTTGAAGGTAAAGCAATTATCTCAGATCTGAATACACCACATGGGCTCAGTGTTTCAGGCCCTTGGATTATGAAATTAAGACAAGGAGATGTATAAGAAAACAAATAAATTGGGAAAGTGCTTAGGAGAGAGAGAAAAAACTTTGCACTTTTTTTAAAGCAAAAATATCATTTTTTCTCAAGATGGTTTTAAAAGAATTATTACTAAGAAGATGTTTACCAATTTCTTGGCAAATGTCCTTTTGTCGTGTAATATGGTTTCACATGTAAATTTTAAAACCATTCGTTGAGATCATTCAAATGAAAGCTTCTCATAAGTACTTCCCAGTTGTAATAATAATATTATCTGTTTGTTATTCGGTACTTTAGAATAGATTGCCCAGCTTATGAGTTATAAAAGCCAGGTTAAAGGTATTGTCAAGCCATTTATAAATACACTTTCTAGCAATCAGGAACTGTAAAAATAATTTATAGTTCTGAAATTTGTGGACTATTGCAAGAAGAGATTTATAATGTTTTTAATACACCTTTTTCCCTTCATTAACGGAAAATAGAAATTCATTTTATTTTACGGGAAATCAATAAGAATCTTAGGAATAACATTTTCACGACGAAATGTTCATTTCAATCATCCGTTGGTTCATTTGCACAATTACCATGCAATAACATCATTGGAATGGCATTTTCTTTTATTGTAAAGTCTATTATGCCTTTGGAAACACATTTTCATCAATAATACAGTCGTTTACATTTTTTGAAAGTCATTACTGGCAAGTACATTACCGTGCATAACACAAATATTCAGTACATGTCGTAAGACACAAGTGATGGCAGAGAGGAAGTTCAGCAACAGACCACTCCTGTTAGACCAGTTGCAGAACATCATTTGCGTATTCTTTTACCAAATACGGCTGCTAAAAGAACGCAGGATTCCCCGAAAACATAGAGGGTTTAGGCCCCGTCCACACGTATCCGGATATTTTTGAATCCGCAACTTTTTTGTTACGGATTAGAAAATATTCGCGTCCACACGCAGCGTTTTCGAATCTTATTTGCCCGAATTCGCCGGATACGCGTGGACGGAAGGCCAATCCGCAACAAAAAAGTTGCGGATTCAAAAATATCCGGATACGTGTGGACGGGGCCTTAATCAAACTTCGCTGTTTAATTAACTTATTTATTCGTTACTTGCCAGAAATGACTTTCAAAAAATGTAAACGGCAGTGTTATTGATGTTAATGTTTTTCCAAAGACATAAAAGACTTTTCAACACAGAAAATGACATTCCAATGATGTTATTGAAGATGAATTAGCATGGTAATTGCGCAAATGAACCAACGGATGATTAAAATGAATATTTCTCCGTGAAAATGTTATTCCTAAGATGTTATTGATTACCCCTAAAATAAAATGAACTTCTATTTTCCGTTAATGAAGGGCAAAAGGTGTATTAAAAGCTGATTGATTGTTGCAATAATTGTTACATACATGTTTGCGGTAGAGCTAGAACTTTCAAATGCATCTTTGCTAGCTAGTGCCGAAGAGGCTTTGAAGTTAATTCAGCTTACAAATAACTGATACATTGCATCCATTAATAATTGTAAGAATAACGTTTCATTTGGGGGAATGACATATTACGAAATTTTTTCTAGTTATGTTTTTAAAGGAAACAGCGGCGTAGGATGATGAAATATATCCTGATTTTTAATTAAACATACACGTTTAGTTTATATACAAGCTGTGTTTACTGAGTTGATACAAATAGTCAGTTTTAGTTGCTTTCTAAAGTTAGAACAGTTTTCAATTGAGTGTCGTAAAACCAAAACCAAAGTAACAAGCAGACAATCCAATGAACCAATCAGAACTCGAAACAAATACATGTAGCCGGCGCCAAGCGCGGGAGAACGCGTGCGAGCAAGACACGATTGGTTTTGGTTTTACTTCTGATTGGTCGAGAAAGTGGCGCGAGATTTTTTAGCCAATCACAAAGCGTAGCAATGCAAAACCAAAGCAATTGTGTAATTACTTTCGACACTCAATTAAAAACTGCTCTAACTCTGACCAATTACAACAGACGCAGACAACCCAATGAACCAATCAGAGCTCGAAGCAAATATATGTCGCCGGCGCCAAGCGCGAGAAAACGCATGCGAGCAAGTCACGATTGGTTTTGGTTTTACTTCTGATTGGTCGCGAAAGTGGCGCGAGATTTTTAGCCAATCGCAAAGCTTAGCAATGCAAAACCAAAGCAATTGCGAAATTATTTTCGACACTCAATTGAAAACCGTTCCATGAAAAACCAATTAAAAGGAGAAAAACAATCATTTTAACAAACTTTTAAAATGTTAAAACGTTCCCTTGAGAAGATAGAAAGAGAGATTCCAGTAAATTCCACTGAGTCGTTCACGGACATGTCAAAGTTTTTGTCAGCTGTGTTTGTTTCAAAAGTTTTTTCGCTGAGTGAAAACACCTTTCTAGAGTTCAAAATGAAAAAAACATCCTAAAGAATTGTTTACACGTTTTTTTTAAAGCAATGTAATGTTAAATTATTTGAAGAAAAAACTGTTTGTCAGACTACGAAGTCTGATTTCCGACTGCCAACTTCAAATTTTAGATGTGGAGCTTCAGACTCGCGGATTTACGAAGGCCGAGGAGGGACTTCCGATTTCTGATTTCCGACTTCCTATTTTAAATTTTAGATGTGGAGCTTCAGACTCGCGGATTTACAAAGGCCGAGGAGGGACTTCCGATTTCTGATTTCCGACATCAGACTTCCAACTTCCCATTTATTACATCCGGCCCTTTTCAGTCTCAAACGTTCCAGAATTGTAGGCCATTTCCGAGTTACCTTTAGCCTCTCTATCGAAGCGAGGCTAGGTGCCAAACCTTTCATATGAAAATGAGTTTTCATTCACATGCAAATTACACTACTTAGATAACAAAAGCTTAGTTTGTGAAAAGGACGCCGACAACGATTAATATAACTGCCTGTAAACGCAACTAATTACAAGTGTTCAGTGTTCTTGTCGTAAATGGAACACAAGTTCCACAGTTCTTGCTAGCAAATCGGCCTAAATAACTTAGGATACCATAAGTTACACACGAATTAATTGAGACGACCAGACCATTGACTTTGCAACGCGCTTGGATTTGCACGATCAAAACAATTACTTTAATTACTTAGCTGGATTAACAAGACAAAAGTTGTTAAGTTAGTCAGGCAAAGCAGCCCATGGGTAGCAAACAAGCGGAGGGATTATGATCTTGATCTTTCCAGTGGGAAAATTTCTAGGTTGTATAATTTGTAGTCGAGAACGTGTTTTAGTACAGTAAGTACTACCGGTAGTACTCGTTGTACTTCCTGGCATGTGCGCGTTGCTTAGTTACAGATTGGTCTTAAAGACGAAGTTCCGGTATAAAAGGAGCCTGGCCTGGCCATTCTCACTTCCAATCGTCAATCAACCACTGAAGCATTAACAACTGACAAACAACATGCGTCATTACTGAGACCATTGCTAACGCAATTTGGAAAAACTTTATGAAAGTTATATCAGAAGTCTTTATGAACTTCTATTTCTTTTCTTGCTTAGGTAAAATCTTGGTTTAATTAGATTTTTGAAGCAAATTGTATTTGAAGGACGCACTTATTTGAAAGACGCCTTAATTTGCATTTCACACCCAAAAGGTGTGAAATGGGGGAGGAGCTAAGCCTTTTTTTTTATTTGTTTAACACGACTGTGAAAGTAATGATGTACAGTACAAAGTCACGCTTATAGCTTGTTAACTATAAAGTTGTTTTCGTAGACCTTGTGGTTAAAAACTCCCAAATTATGTAAAATATAGAAAAGGTAAAACTCGTAAAATGGAATCACACAATATCTAAAAAATGCTCCTCGACACTTCGAAGGGCGCACCGCATTTATGCACCTATCAATGTCTTGCCTCAACGGGGTAGGGCGGGCATACAGGGACTATTGACATCGAAACCTTGCCCGTGACAGGGACCGCTGAGGTTTTATTGACCCAGGACTCCCCCAGGGTCGGGCTTTTTGACATTTTTAGCGGAGAAGGACTGGGAGAGAGAGACTAGGCCAAAGCGTTCCAAGATGGCGGGATTTCCCGAAGGCGGGTCTGAAATGGAGTCAAAGAAGGTAAGAAATTGCTTAATTTTCAACCTGACTGAAAACATGCCACTTGCCTCTTTTCAGTTTGTTTTTACAAAACAAATTACACGGCCTTTGCTTTTTTTCACTTTTTACTTAATATTTATCAGAAATAAATAGAAGTTTCGCCTGTCAAACGGAAATTAAAGAACCACCTGCATTTATTAATTTGCTGTCAGATACATATCGACCGGGGGGGGGGGGGGTACGCCCTTATATACACTATATAGGTATGTGCCTCCCGATAGGGTAGGGTTTTTGAGGTGCTCAGTCCTTAAATAGGGTATCCTTTTTGGTATTTTTGGTATTGTAATCCTTAGATATTCCTTGGATAGGGTCACTAAATTGCAGTATCTATATACCCCAACGCGCAAGACGAAAAAGATATGGTCTGTTAAAACTGTACTACACGCCTGAATTGGGCCTTAAAAAGGGTATCAAATCTCGATTTTCTACCCTTAAATAGGGTCAGGGTCTGAGAACCTTGGCGGCACATACCTATCCTAAATTGTCGGGAGTACCCCCACCCCCCCCCCCCCCGGATATCGACAAAGCTAAACTACTAAGTTCGTACGTTCTAAAAACATTTTATATTCTATAGTTCCTTGTTCAGTATCAAGAACGAAGAAAAATAATGATGATAACCTGTTTGGATGATCTCAAGACCAAAACGAAAGAGTTATTCCAGCTAGAATCAGCAGCGACAATCGTCCATGACAAAGAATTCAACGAATTCATCGATTTTTAATTTTATTAGGAGGACACCTTTTTTATTTCATGGGCTACAGGATACTATGGTGGCATGTACAGTTGAATGCTCTTCCTTGGACGGATGTCATATACAGGAATCCTCTCCTGAAATGGCAGGCAGAAGATTTCATATTAATTTACAGAGAGGATTTTCGGCTTCAACGATTGCCACAACTTTTTGTGCATTGAAATAAATATCTTTACTGCACTGAAGTGTACTAATATTCTCCCATGGGAGGGGATATTTGTCATTTCTGTTTAGCCCTTGAGTGGGGATTATTTTCAAAAATGTCAATAGCCCTTTGGTATGCCCGCCCTCCCCCCGTTGGGGCAAGACATCGATAGGTGCATTACGTTACAAGAATGATAAGTTGCAGGAATCTACCAAAGCGAAAGTTTGTTAAACACCCTCTTTCGTCATCTCGAATTTAATAATAGCGATGAAGGACTATTTACTCACCGAAACATAACAATGCATGATGGCGAACTTACAACGGATGAAGCGCGCGCGGCTAGTGTAATAGGAAGTCGGCAGACTTCGCTCATCGCTATTGGTTTTGGGGGCGAGAGAAGATTGGATACTAGGGTGAATTGACCCTTCCCATGACACCCCGCGCGCTTCAATTCACCCTAGTATCCAATCTTCTCTCGCCCAAAAAAAACAGCGACTGGGTACGAGTTTAGGAAGTCCATTTGAATGGAAAAACCGGATAGAATTTCCTGTTAAAAGGAACAGAACAGATTGTCCTCAATCAAAACGGAACGGGAAGAGTGTGTTCCGTTTGCACGGAGTTGCTTTTTCTTTCTTGAAGAGACTGGATACTAACGATTTACAATAACCAACATGCACCCGATTCGCGTATAATTAACCGCATATAGGCGGGTCTAATTAACATCAAATTACCGCATGCAAGCGGTTAAAGTAGGCCCTATTTACCTACTGAGAAATATTCTTTATATTACTGACGTACACGAGAACAGAACCCCAGAAATAAGAGAAAAAATCATGACACTCGGCTATTTTTTGTTAAAAAATTAGTGATAATAATCATTTTAGAACGAGTAGAAATGTTTCGTCAATTACCTGTCTTGTGTTTATTCACTGTGCGTTTGGTTGTTTGTTTCGATCAGTTTGAAATGGTTGAAAATTGTGAAACGGGTCGGGTTTTTGAATGAACACAAATGGGTCAATACAATCCACCGTAGGAAAAAAGATGGCGGCTGTTCATTTTACCACAATACCTTGCGGACCTAACACAGCACATAAGGCACAAAGAAAGCCAAATTTTTACAATATTTGTTCCAGTACTAAGGACAATGTGTAGACTAGGTTTGAAGATTTTATAACTTTTCGTTACAGTTTTATGAACGTTGTTAAGATTTTTGTGCGCTAAGAATTATGGGTAAATGTACCAATCGCCATCTTTTTTCCTACCGTGGATTGGCTATCACCTTGAGAGCTCCACTTTAATCTATTTTTGCATTTTTTTGTAGCGTTCATCATTTGGCTTTGTTGCTCTCTCGTCGCCTTGGAATCCCAACAGGATATGAAAGAATTTTATTTGTAGCCAGAGAAACTCAGACACCTTTTAACTCGCGATTGGACTCTATTTTCGTTTCCGGCTTGTTACACATGTAAACCTTTCGGTCCCCACGGGAAACGAGATTTAATTGCCGGCCTGATCGCTAGTTAATTCACTTTCAGCACGGCCATCTCATTAATTCATATTATAGCCACGTTTTCATTTTTGTGGCTTAAACAATGGCCCAGTGATGCAAATTTTACTTGAGACCGATAGTGGCTGTGTCCTGGTGTACCGCCGGGTACACGAGGGATTTTACATTGTATTCTCTTTGTTTGTGATCTATTGTTTTCGTGTAGCTTATTGTTTAGTCTTTGTTTCGTTCTTTTTGTTACCGGTACACGAGGACAAAACCCCTGTGGTGACCGGATTGTGGCCCGGCTGAACTGTGCACGAAGCGGACCATGATATCTTCACGTTTCTTCAAGCCCCTTAATACTTTTCGTGTGATTTTTCGGTATCGGGTACCTTTACTATCGCTTGCTATTTCGCTTTATTTTCTGTATTCCTGTTACCAATCGTACGAATCAACATTGCACTATTTTGCTTCAATTTCACCGCCGAAAGCTCTTGATGTCAATGCAATACCGACTAAATATTTGTTGAAAGCGCTCGAGACAGTCGAGAAATCAAATGGATTCCTCGCTGCACGGAGAACAAATCGAGGCGAACTATCGCGATCCAAAGGTTCAACAGCTTGCGTGGTGGATCCGGCGATGTTAGATTGTTTTAACATGGGATTTGCCGCTTTTCTACTCCTCACGTTGGATCACATCATGCTGTGTAGTGCCTTGGGAAGTGACCGACCAGTTGTGTTTTGGCGGGCATGTTATTCAGTTTGTTCGAGGGATCCCAACGTGAATTCATGGGACTGGTATTTTGAACCGGTTAATGCTGGATGGAGAAACAAGTTGAGCGAGTTTTATGCCCTTTAGTGGCAATGAACTACGACGATTTGCCTCATGGTAATCCAGCTTTAATGCCAATTCTGGACAACAGTTTCAAAAGTCGAACTAACGTGGATGGATTTGAAAATAGCCCAATAATAACTACAAGAGAGCGAATGAGAGTAAAAAAACTAATTCGACAGTACGTTAGACCTAACGATAGAATAAAACAAAAACTCGAAATTTTTTATCACAGATATTTGGCCGGGAATACCGTTTTAGGAGTCCATGTTCGCGGTACAGATCATTGGATGGAAACAAGCGAAAAAAAGCTGCCACCTTTGATGAGCTGGGTTATTAGTGCCCAGTCAATTCTTGAAACTCTGCCGCGACCAAGAAAAATTTTTATTGCAAGTGACAACGACGAAGTGATAAACAAGTTTGTGGCTTTTTTCGGAAAAGAGACGGTAAGTTTTTATGTGTTTTAAAGTCATAATGTCCTTTTATAACATGAATTTAACATTGCATCTGTACGACAGAAAATGAGTTAAACATTTTCAGATTACTGAACCAAAAAAAGATATATTTTTGAGAAAAAAGCTGCCGAGAAAAAAATTGAAATTTTAAATTCTAAATTTTTCCAAATAAAGTAAGCAAGGTTGATTAAGAATACTACCAGAACCATACTTCGTAGAACATTTAACGCAACAACAACATGATAGAGCCCAAACTGAAAGCCAAATAAAATGCAACCGTGGACAGCTGTTTCGACCTGGTTGGGTCTCGTCAGCACGGTGTAGCAGCAAAAAGATAGAAAAACCAGCGCGAACGACAATTGTCTACCAATCTGGTGAAGTTGGTCGCTTAAGAGGTCAGACCACAGGGATCTTCACTTTAAATATTGAAGTTTTGATGCAAGGGACAAAATGTTTGTTTTATTGAAGTATTTTATACTGTATGCGCGCGCTATGATTGGTTAATCGAGTTCATTGTAACTCGATAAAGCGCGCGCGTGACTTAAGGTTCATTATAACCGTTATTATTTTAGTGTAGGTAATCATAAGGTTTCGAGTTCAATTTGGGATTAATTTGCACGAGTGAGTTTTTCAAAAAGCTCAAATTAACGGCGAGTGCAATTTGAGCTTTTTGAAAAACTCACAAGTGCAAATTAATCCCAAATTGAACGAGAAAACCGTATGATTACTTATTAATAATTATACATGAGAAAAAATTGCATCCATTTTTTTTTGGCAAAAATTTTTTATTTTGCAAACGTCCTTAACATTAACTACATTAAACTAAAAGTTTTAACTATAGAACTACTAAATTACACGCAAGAATAAAATGCTATAAAACTTAAATGATCATTGTTTCTTTAGACTCTTTCCCTTACAAGGAGGTTTTAAAATCGTTTCGACTATAATGATTTGACTGGAATCAATTTGGTATTTTGGAAAAGTGGTCGCTTAGGAGAGGTGGTCGCTTAGGAGAGGTTGTCGCTTAGGAGAGGTGGTCGCTTAGGAGAGGTGGTCGCTTAAGAGAGGTGGTCGCTTAGGAGAGGTGGTCGCTTAGGAGAGGTGGTCGCTTTGGAGAGGCGGCCACTTAGGAGAGGTAGTCGCTTAGGAGACGTGGTCGCTGAGGATAGGTGGTCGCTTAGGAGAGGTGATCGCTTCGGAGAGGCGGCCACTTAGGAGAGATGGTCACTCAGGAGAGGTGCATGGTCGCTCAGGAGAGGTGGTCGCTTAGGAGAGGTGGTCGCTTATGAGAGGTAATCGCTAAGGAGAGGTAGTCGCTTAAGAGAGGTAGTCGCTAAGGGGAGGTAATCGCTTAGGAGAGGTGGTCGCTTAGGAGAGGTGGTCGCTTAGGAGAGGTGGTCGCTTAGGGGAGGTGGTCGCTCAGGAGAGGTGGTCGCTTAGGAGAGGTGGTCGCTTAGGAGAGGTAATCGCTTAGGAGAGGTGGTCGCTTAAGAGAGGTAGTCGCTTAGGAGAGGTAATCGCTTACTATGAGAAGTGGTCGCTTATGAGATGTGGTCGCTTATGAGCGCTGGTCACACACGGAGGTTGGGTCGACTGTTTGTTGTTATGTCGCTAGTGTGAACCAGACCTTATATTAAACTTCCAATCTATATTTATGAATTATTAACACAATTTTGCGGCAAACTGAGAGCGACTTTCCATTGATTTGACAAATTAATCCCCTTCATGAGCAGGCTATAAATCAAAATTATTTAAAATATTGATAACTTCCCGTAATTAACATTTTGTGACTTTATTGAATGAAAAAAAAAAACACAGCTTTTACATGAAAAAATCAAAATGATGTCTTCACTTTCCTTCAAACGCCGTGATCTCCTTCGTCTCATTTTTCGACATTGGATAGCTTTGTTGACGTTTACCGCATCGCTTTATTTACTGTTTACCTGCTACCACTCGAGCGGGTTAACATTGCGAGAATTTGCTTCAATTCGACCATCAAAAACGAGCGTTGTTAACAAACGCGTACGTTTCATAAAGGCAGAAGCGGATTTGGAGAAAGCCTTCATGAAATCAAATGGTTTCCTCGCTGCAACGAGAACAAATCGAGGCGAGCTATCGTCCACAGGCTCAACAGCTTGCGTGGTGGATCCGACGCTGTTAGATTGTTTTAACATGGGATTTGCCGCTTTTTTACTCCTCACGTTGGATCACATCATGCAGTGCAGTGCCTTGGGAAGTGACCGACCAGTTGTGTTTTGGCGGGCATGTTATTCAGTTTGTTCGAGGGATCCCAACGTGAATTCATGGGACTGGTATTTTGAACCGGTTAATGCTGGATTGGAGAAACAAGTTGAGCGAGTTTTATGCCCTTTAGTGGCAATGAACTACGACGATTTGCTTCAAAGTAATCAGGATTTAATGCCAATTTTGAACAACAGTTTCAAGAATCGAACTAACGTGGGTGGATTTGAAAATAGCCCAATAATAACTACAAGAGAGCGAATGAGAGTAAAAATACTAATTCGACAGTACGTTAGACCTAACGATAGAATAAAACAAAAACTCGAATTTTTTTATCACAGTTATTTGGCCGGGAATACCGTTTTAGGAGTCCATGTTCGCGGTACAGATCATTGGATGGAAACAAGCGAAAAAAAGCTGCCACCTTTGTTGAGCTGGGTTATAAGTGCCCAGTCAATTCTTGAAACTCTGCCGCGACCAAGAAAAATTTTTATTGCAAGTGACAACGACGAAGTGATAAACAAGTTTGTGGCTTTTTTCGGAAAAGAGACGGTGGGTTTTAGGTATTTTAAATGTCATTTTAATTTGTCCGTTTTACCTCTACCGGCACCGTTACTCAGTGCAATTTGTTGTCAAGACATCTGTCTGTTTTATCATGAGGTTGACCATGTTTATTACTTTAACTGATTAACATACAAGTTTTCATGCTATTGTCAACTGTTAATATTAATCGAGTAAAACATTCTCAGTGAACTAAAGACCGGTGGAAGAAATTTGCAAGGTAGTTAGTGCTTGAACTTAATTGATTTAAAAGACATCAAGTTCATTGACTACAAGAGGCGTCTAAAGGGCTTTCAATTTTTTTTCCGGTTTGACCTGTCTGACGCAGAAGTAATTCGGAAGCAAAGAAATTGCTTCCGAAAGGAGCTGTTTAATATTGAAATACCTGAATGTGAAATACCACCTGCGTTTTCGTACTTAATCTAAACACCATGGAAGGGTTTTACATGGTAAATGACATCTTGAAGAGATAACAACTGAGAAAATCGCTCGAATATAATTTCGGTCAGATTTTGCCGCACAGTGCCGAAAATATTAATTCTTTTATTTCCAAGAAACGTCCAAAATATAATTTTAATTTAGAGTTTAAAAAGTTAAACCATCAATTGTAGTACGAATTGTCCATCATACACTTTGCCCCCCCGCCCCCTCCGCCCCCCCCCAAAAAAAAAAAAACTATTGTTTTGAAATGCTCTTGGGAATATGCAGTCCTCTCAAGAGCATTTGCAAACCATAGTTTATGTAAAATTTGGGGAACAAACAAAGTGTATTATGGGCAATTCGAAAATAGAGAATCTGAAATGGGTGAAAGAAAATATATTCGTATATGAATAGATGTATGTGGTTATTTCTTACATATTAACAACACCTTTTTGTATCTTTTTACTTGAAATTTGACATGAGCTATCTCTGAAAAAGTTCGCGTTTTGCAGTCACGCTCCTTTCTCATAATATTTTGATTATAGGTTGTTTCTTTCAACGTTTTGTTATTACACATGTATCATTTTTGTTCGAAAGTCATTCATTGCCCATTTTGTGCTAAACACATTCGGCTGCAGCACTTAAGCCATATGTCGATTCTAATCAATTTTCATGTGAAAACCGTGGTCTTAATTTTATCTTCTCACTGTGAAGAGTAAAGAGATAAAGATCTTTACGTCAGCTGCTGTGTTTGCCCTGATGATTTTGGATCGTCCTCGGAAATCTTTGGACAACTTCGGCAATCTTCGGAAAATTATTTCGGAACATGATTGATTATGTTCTTACAACCTTCAGACAGTATTCGTAGAATCTACGGAAGTTTTCGGGAAATCTTCGGAAAATTGCTTCAAACATTGTTACTAGTGTCATTTAAATAAAATAATACATGGTTGCTTAAAAATTAGAAATTTCTCTTCTCGTATCCAGGTTGTTTTCACCAAGGCTGTCAGAGCCAAAAGATACCATGGTCCACTGGCCCCGCATGACTTTAAATTCGAACACAACGCCGCTGACCCATATGAGCGCAAAGTGGGGACTCAAGTGTTGTTGGATATTCTGTTGTTGGCTAAATGTGATCACTTCTTACACGCCGAGTCCAGCGTAGCCGCGCTTGCAAGTTATTTCAATCCACATATGAAAAGCTATTTTATGGATGGAAAGCAAGTCAAGGTAACATTGTTCTTATCACTAGTTTCACAGGAACATCCATTGTTATAACAAATTGACGTTATATTGTTGGAAATAAAGTCTTAATTTCAATTCTTTTATCAAAAAATGGAAATAACATTTTAGTGTACCATATTTTCACTTTTAGATTTCCTGCGTGCCGCCATTTTTATTTTTTATGACATCATTTGGTTGCCGCCATTGTTAAGAATCACGTTAGTTGTATGCAACAATCCTCGGTAGGAAAAAAGATGGGGACTGGTACATTTACCCATAATTCTTAGCACACAAAAACCTTAACAACGTTCATAAAAATGTAAAGAAAAGTTAAAAAATCTTCAAACCTAGTCTACACATTTTCCTTAGTACTGGAACAAATATTGTAAAAATTTGGCTTTCTTTGTGCCTTATGTGGTGTAATAGGTCCGCAAGGTATTGTGGTAAAATGTACAGCCGCCATCTTTTTTCCTACGGTGGATTGGACAACTATATATTTTCATAAATATTCAAAATGGCGGCACGCGGGAAGCTTCAAAGCGAAAATAGGCGATATTCATATCCAATTTTTTGTACACTTAAATTATATTTTCCTCCAATGCTAAAAAAAATTGAAATTTAGACCTTATTTCCAACAATATAAATTGAACGTTAATTTGTTATAACAGTAGCGGTTCCCTATTACAATTAGGCAAACCCGCCCTATTTTGCTCAACACCTCTATCTCCTACCCCCCGAACCCCCCACCCCCACCCACCCCTCTCTCTCTCTAACCCACTGAAAATGTCTTTTGCAGGAACGAGGAAAGATTCGGGAAAAAAGTGTAATCAGTGATAGTAGAAAACCAAAAGAAGAGGACACCGAAAAACCTATAGAACAAGAGATAGCAGAAGATGACTCAATAGATGAAATGGTGAAATGTTTTCAGAGGAATTCTATGACAAGCCCATGTACAAATGCTGCTAAAGGAATATTCCTTAATTTGAATGAGGCACTGGATTTCTTCAAATCTCGCAGTTGAACCGCCGGGGATGGAGTACTCCGCCTATAATTGGGAAGTTTCTGCAAGTAACCGTGGACGACAATCCTGCTGCTATATTGCTACGTGGATCATTGGTACATTTGCCAATTCTTTAGAAACGAGAAGGAAACTGGGCCGAGTGAACTTTCGCAACGACTTCTGGGACTGTTACTGGGGACAGAGACAAAAGAAGCTTCCCCTGTAACGATCCCAGAAGTCGTTGCGAAAGTTCACTTGGCCCAGTTTTCTTCTCGTTTCTAAAGTGGCGAATTGGTTTATAAGTAACACGTTTCCGTAACAACGGAAATACGTAGGACTCCACCTAGAAAAATAGTAATGGTTACGAAAAACATACAGAAAACAATAAAACAAAAAAGAAACTAAAGAATACGAAACTAAATAATAAGTATGTTTCTTCGCGAATATTGAGGTCATGAGGTCAAGTGTCCTTCCTTTTAAAATTAAAAAAGAAGCTTCTTTGGCTTTACGTATTGAGTCTCGGTTAGATAATTTTTCTCAATGGGGATTAGTTGCATGTCATTAGCAGTGTGGTTAGGGGAGGAGAGAAGATGTTCGGCGGCTGTAGTAGGTTTAGATTTAGTGTTAGGATTATCTATGAATCATTGCTATTTTAACCAAAAACTCTCAAATCCCTTTTTTGTGGCCATTTCTACTCGTTTCAGTGATTTTGTGAGAGATCCTGCCTACATCTTCAAGCAAACACAGCGATGTGGTTAATGTCTATCACTGTTTTTTTTTTTACGTAAACACGTTACTTATAAAACATACCAATGTGAACTTTACTTCCTTGATCTACGTTGTATCGGCTTCTACATTCTGCTTCTATCCGATATAACAACTGTTTAACAAGTAGAAAACGTTTTCTTTGTTCTGATAACGTTATGATGGCACGAGTGAAGTTTTGAAAGAACGAGGCTAAAAGGAATAGAAATAGCGTTTGGCTCGTCTTACTACAGCTATTTCGAGTTTCCTCAATGCCTCTTGAGTTGTAAAACATACTCCTTAGTTTGTGCGGCGAGTTTGGCATTCTTGTCCCCAGACCCAGAGCCGCCTGGCTCTCTTAGCTTAGCCGCTGGAGCCTGAGCGCGAGGACCAAGTGCAGCTTTTATTTTATTTTACTTGTGTAGGCATGGAGTACCCATAAGGTGTGATTTGGGGCCCATTAGGGTATGAAATGGGTTGCAGGGTTAATGTATGCTTTTAGTCTGAACTGTGCGTGAAGCAAAGGAAAATTAATGGGAGACGCCTGCGCAGAGGCTACTCAAGCATGTTAAGGCATGGGCTGTCCTTTGTTCTTAGACCCCCCGCGAAGAAAACTTTGTTTTCTAGTAGAAGTAATGTTCTTTTGGTCTTAACGACCATTAAAAATAATAAATATTGAAATATTTCAACGTTCTTAAACCTTTTGAGTGTTAACAACTGCCGTCACGTGACTGATGACGTCATAATTAAGGAAAAAAGAGCAATCTGAAACGGGCCGAGGATGGTTCATTGTGGAGGCCAAAAAACCATGCGGTATTTATTGACTTGGTGCATAGATACAATCCGTGTCCTGAATGGAGAAATATCTTCTTTCATTAAGAAGTTATTAAAAGAATAAAAGGGTCACGTGACCTATTTTTGAAAATTACTCTTTAACGGCAAATCGCAGTCACCCATTCAGGACAGATTCTTAAAGGGGGAAACCACAGAATTACGTTGGTATTTCAATATGTACCTATTATATGTCATTTCGGCGGGCCATTTTCACTTTTCTCTTCGCGTAAGAAAACTGTTATAACAGGTCACGTGATGTAAACATTCCACACATAAAGTAAACGCTAATTTAAGGACATGAAGTTTTATGTTATTACCAAGTTTGAGGATGTTTATGTATATATTTTTAAAGTAATGACTCTTGACGGATTTTATGCAAAATAGGCTCTGGGTCATGCCTTAACATGCTTGAGTAAGCGTCCGCTGCATTCGTCAGCATGCACCTATGGGCAAATAGTACCCATCAGAGCGCGCGCTTTACTTTAGTTAAATTATAAGGGTATTTAAAGAATAATGAATTTACTGCGTGCGTTTTGATTGGTCGTGGCTGAAGTCATTACATCGTTTGACTTGCAAAAAAGAAGCGGAGTCTAATTTTTTAAGGGGATTCTTGCCACGCATGTCGGTGGTTGGTTTTAGATCTGATATTAGGATCGAAAAAATCATATTTTTTAACCAGAACTAGAACTAATAGGTGGGTTTCACGTTACGTCACGGCGGCCATGTTTTTTTTTCACCTACAAAAGAATTTTAACGAACTTCTTTTGTTATGTGCACCAACATGGCCACCATTGCCCTTGTCATTTGAGTCACACAGGACTGAAGGTCACGTGAGTAAAACCCATCTATATAATATTACTTAGCATTGTTATCAACAGTTAATGTAAAAATTGTTATAATTAATAAAGAAATCACTATAATTAATACAGAAATTAATCAACCTCATTCCCAGGGCTTTTCTCTTTGTCCTTTCAAATTTTAATAAAGGACTCTAAGAGCCATCTCGTGAATACGAAACAACGTAAGGTTAAGTCCACAGATCGGTTTTAATTTTCCATACTGAGTTTGAAATGTGAATGGGAATCTGAGTTTGAAGTGTGAATGTGAATGTGAATCCGAGTGTGAATCTGAAACAGCGTAAGGTTAAGTCCACACATCGGTTTTAATTTTCCATACTGAGTTTGAAGTCGAAGAATTAAAGAGTAAAACAGATATTAAACGACCAAAACATCTAAGCATGGCATAATATATGCATCGTGTGTAAAGAGATGTCTGGACAACTGAATTAAGTAATGCGATGAGGAATTAAAATACATCAATCATCTTTTAATACCTAATACACTGGAGAATTATAAACGTTTACAGATGTTGGAACGAGTGAAAATTTGCATATCTGTTCCCGTGTACTTTATCTCGCTCAACGCTTCGCATATCAGTCACGAGATAAAAAGGGAGAATTAAGCCCTGGCAGTGAAGTTCGAAATTAATATGGTTTGCTATTATGCACTTATTGACTCAAAGTGGGAGGGGCGGACGGGAAAATATTTGTCTCGAGGTGATGGCGTACGGACCGAGCGCAGCGAGGTCCGTGCGCCATGACCGAGAGCCAAATATTTTCCCGTCCGGCCCGACCTAACTCAGTCAATAAGTATTTTATAATATGACTAGAAAATACAAGAATAGTCGTGCAGTGCGAGGTTGCTTGAACTCGAGCGGGGCCGGACGGCTTTTTCCGGACCGCGGCTCACGTCAACCCGTCCGGCCCCGCTCACATCAGATTGCGATTCTATTTTCTGTATGATTGCGTCAGCGGGGCCGTACGGTCATATATAAATTATTATGTTGTTTTTGTAAAACGCCTTAAGGAACAAATCTGAAGTAAAAGCTTAATTGGTCACGTGATAGATTGTCATTTAACAAGTTGTAAACCATGGACTATTTTCATAGCGATCACATGTTTTGTTTTGAGGATAAACAACCCCTTTCAGTTATAAAATAATGCAGACCTATATTCCATCAGGTAATAGCAGTGACAATTATTGTTTAGTTTTTATCATTTCACTATTAAAGATGTCCTAGGAAATCTTGTGCCTCGTCAAAATTAACAAAATTTCCTTTAGCAACATTTGGACATGGGCTTGAGGCAGCATTCTTTTCAAAGCACTTCAGTCTTTCAGCCAAATTAAGTTCTTCTATATCTACTCCCTCTACTCTTTCTTCGTCTTCGTCTTCCTCTACTTTTTCTTCTTCTTCTTCTTTTTGCAGGTCGGTTCTTCTCCTTTCACGAACTTTTCCTTTTTTCTGCAAATTAATCCGTTCAAAGCGATGTTACACTTAGTCTATCAAAAGTCTCCTGTAAATCAGTCATACAACAAAGCTACGACACAATTTTGCCGAAAAAGCTGCCTTGTCAGGTTTTTTTGGCACCGATTTAGCATGGTTACGCACCCAGGACCTTAAATGGATTATGGGATCCTGGTATCAGTCATTCCTTGCGGGAGTTGGACACGGATGAGAGTATATGTCGAGCGGGTGAGCTAATTACGAAAATAAGCTCGGCGAGCCTCGCATATGCATACATTACTTTCGCTCGACTCGCGAATTCGCCACTTTAGAAGCGAGAAGGAAGCTGGGCCGAGTGAACTTTCGCAACGACTTCTGGAACTGTTACTGGGGACCGAGACAAAAGAAGCGTCCCCTGTAACGATCCCAGAAGTCGTTGCGAAAGTTCACTTGGCCCAGTTTCCTTCTTGTTTCTAAAGTGGCGAAAACGAAACGTACGGACCTTCCTACTGCTCCTAGACGTTTTGCTCCATCGACACCCTACCCCTTGTGTCTGACTCCCCACCCTTCCCTCCCTCGAATACCACCGTCCGCATGGGTAAGGCAGGTGACCATTACACAACGCAGGCGCAATGTTAACATTCGATCGAGGGATCGAGCGAAATTTTGTACCACTGCGATAACTCGTTCAACGCTTCGCAAAGTCACGAGTTTAAAATTAAGGTACCTTGTTTTTCTTTCCTGATTCCATAAAGATGCTTGTCATATTTGGATTAAAGTAGCTTGCAAGAGATGCTACGCTGGACTCGGCGTGTAAGAAATGATCACACTTGGCCAACAACAGAATATCCAGCAGGATTTGCGTTCCCAATATGCGTTCAAATGGGTCAGCGGCATCGTGCTCGAAATCATAGTAGTGTGGAGGTTCGCCGTGGTATTTTTTCGCTCTGAAAGCCTCGATGAAAACAACCTGAAAACAAACATTTACAAAATTTGAAAAAATCATTTAATATGTTATTCTCTCCCATCCTATCCTCTCCTATCCGTGTCCTATCCTTCTCCATCGTCTCATTGATATTAAATCTAAACCCACTTTTGTGGTTCGAGAGAAGAGTGTGCGGTTTTTCAAATAAAAAGAAATGGACTCCAAAATTTGCAGTTGTTTGCGTTCTAAACAACCCTTTAACTTGGGAAACACAGATAAAGTTATTCATTTTTTTTTAAACTTCAACTCACCGTTTCTTCTCCGAAAAAACTCACAAACTTTTCAATAATTTCGTCGTTGTCACTAGCAATGAAAATTTTTCTTGGCCGCGGCAGAGTTTCAAGAATTGACTGAGCACTCTTAACCCAGCTCATTAAAGGTGGCAATCTCTTCTCAATTGTTTCCGTCCAATGGTCTGTACCGCGAACATGGACTCCTAAAACGGTATTCCCGGCAAGATATTTGTGATAAAACGTATCGACTTCCCTTGTTATTCTCTCGTTAGGTTTAACGTACCGTTGAATCAGTTTATTTACTCTTATCCGCTCTTCTGTGGTTATTAATAAGCCTTGTTGAAATAATACCAAGTCTGTGCGTTTCTTAAAACTCTTGTTCCAAATTGTTTTCTTAGATATTGAATCTAACACTTTGCCAGTAAACAACGGACATAAAACTTTTTCAACTTTCGACTCCAATCCACGATTTACAGGTTCAAAATACCATTCCCATGAATTCACCGCAGAATCCTTCGAGCAAACTGAAAAACAAGCTCGCCAAAACACAACTGGTCGTTCACTCCCCATAGCGTGGCATACCGCGATATCATCCAAGGTGTACAAGAGAAAGGAAGCCATTCCCTGGTACGAACAATCGAAGATCGTGGGATCCACGACACAAACCCAAGAACCAGTTGATATTTTACCCGGATTTGTCCTCGTTGCAGCGATGAAATTATCTGATTTTAAAAGAGCATCTTTAAACTCCTCTCCTGTGATTTGATGGCGAACGGCTATAAATTTAACATAACAAACCGATAACACAAAAGGCAGCACCATGAGCATAAAACATCGCCATCGTAGAAAACGCTTCGTGCACCGTATGGACACCATAATTATTTTCTTGAACATGTTGAATAAATTTTCACTCTACGAAATCTGACCACTTCGTGGATATCGGCCTTTTACCCAGGGCGGGGGGACTCCCATATAAAATTGACGGGGGAGGGGTGATAGTCGGAAATTTTGACAACCAATAAAAGGTCCAGAATCCCGTCTTGTTGGTGTGGCTCATAGTGGTCATCCCCCCCCCCCCCCCCCCCGCCCCCTTCAGGGCTTCTTGCGGTGTAAGCTCTAAGGACCTCTAAGAAATCATTAATGACAATATATTTGCTTTGCAACAGCTTATTTACAATTTAGTTCACGAAGCATCAAGTTTAATTAAAGTCGAGTTTAATATATATTGCTGACTAACATGAAATGGCCACAAAATTGTCAATGTAACACGTGTTTTCTTGGATATGGCTAGTATAGAAGCGTAATTTAAGCTTGCTTTATTATCTTGTGATATAGGACGAAAATAAACTATAGAGGCTACATAACGGGTAAGAACCAGGAGCCTAGGAACTCATGATTTTACAAATAAATGGAACATGGTATATTTTTTGAAGAATTTTGATTTTAGGTCGCTCTCGGCAGAGATAGGATTAATGTTATGTTATGTTATAAATTGGAGCCTTACCCACTGATTCTAGTACATTTTAGGAATTCCTTTCACTGTTTTCTACGAAAACCCCGATAATGTGACATGCGCCCCCCTCCCCCCCCCCCCCCCCCCCCCCCCGCTCAATCTTGTAGCAATATTATTGAAATTTTTATGATATCAAACTAATATCAGAATACAATACAATACTTTATGAACATTTCCTGCAGGGCTTTCAAGTCACAATGGAATGACGATATAAAACAATATTATAACACATATTACAGTACAATATCAAAATACATATTGTTGGACGTGTCATGAAAAGCGTAGCAGAATTGTTATACAGTTTTATTCGTACCACATATTTATGTAAGTAGATTCTTGTTCTTACGTCACTTTTCCTACAGACACGAAGGCAATTTACCTCGCGCCCGTTTCATTTTATGACGTCCGCCATTTTACTGATTGAGCCTCTGTTGAAGTGCTTATATTGATTCATGATGGGTTATGATGCATGACAAGTTTCCGAATTAGCTCAATACAATTGATGTGATCTTATATATATATATGTATTTTTAGGGTTTGTTAAATATATAGATTTTTCTTCGAAGAAGTAGGCTTTAGAATGTTCTGAAGTTTTAAACGATGCCACCGGGTTTAGTTTTTTCCTTTTCAGACCGCATTCACATTTGGGCGCGTTCGCAAGTTGTCCGGCAATTTGTCATGGAATCCCTAAACTAGCATGGCGTAACTTATGCGTAGTACCTTTCAGTGATATTGTTTAGTATGCGGAAAAAACGCGATTTTATTTGTTTTGATGCAGCTATTCAAAAATAGTTACTGAGTAGAGTTTTCCTGTGAAATTGTTTAATGTTCTGTACAAGGTGGTTCTAACATTTGAGACTGTGAGCAGTACTTTCCTGTGGTGCTGTTTACTATGCTGTACACTGGTACATGGTGGTTCTAACTGTTGAATCCTGGATGAATCCTAAAGTGTGACCATTCAAATGAAAGCTATTGAGGTCATTGAGCAGTACTTTTCTGTGGTACTGTTTATTATGCTGTACAAGGTGGTTCTAACTTTTGAGTCTGTGGATGAATCCTTAAGTGTGACCATTCAAATGAAAGCTGGTCGCACACGAGCCACAGGTGGTCCACTCGACTGGTCCCACACGAGCCACAGGTCCTCCACTCGGCTGGTCGCACACGAGCCACAGCTGACCCACTTTGGACTTCTTATATACATGTACTTATTTGGTTTATTTTTTTTATTTTAATCACATTCATTTACACTTTTTCAATTACATTTGCATAACTTACATTTGGTTTACATAATTATATACACAACTAAAGAGCCTGTTGTTTTTATTAGACAAATAATCTGTTTACTTACAATACTACCTCATTATTATTAATGGCAACTTTCTTTGGCTCTCGCGCAAACATTTACATTGTATCTTCTTATCTGGAGAACCTGTTTATTCAACTAAGCCGTCAATATGACCATAACCAAACCTTATGGCCTGTAGATGGCTGTATCGCTAGGATCTCATTGTTCTAACAAACATTCTCCACCCTGACTTGTTTTAGACAAATCACATTGTATTTGTTGTTACTGTTAATGATGTTACTCTCGAAACTGTCACTTTCTTTTGTTACCTTAACATGCTCCTGTATGTCTTCCAAATAAAAGAGTACTGAGAAAGCAGTTTAACATATAAGAACAGGAACTTTCTACTCTAACTTATTCTGCTTATTTACAATCTTAATATTACAGCCATGCTTCGTCACGCGTGACCAATATTTTTGAAAATTTGAATGGATTTTTCAAGTTTATGTGTCGGTTTTGTAAATTCATTCCGAGATTCGGAATTCCCTTAAGAATTTTACTGTATTTTTGGAAACAAAGAGCAACAAAGTATCATTTTAATTGAAATGTTACATATCCGTTAACTCGTGACTTTCAAAAGTGTTTTCCAGCGAGATCTTCAAGGTTTCATTCAAATTTCAGACGTTACAAAGAAATATTCAAATGTTCATTTCAGTCTTGTGATTACTGGTCACGCATGACGGAGCATGGCTTTAACACCATGATTTCATACAATATATACTCCTGGTCTCTGTGAAACATGTTTATCAGGAACAACTGGTTTTTCTTTAAGCATTTTAACAATAGCCTCCAAACTCATGGCCATTCTTAAGTCACCGTCAACCTTTAACGTGCCTTGCATATAGGCATCAAATGCTGTTGCCTGTCCATAAAATATCTGCTGCATGTTTTCAACACTCATAGTAAGAACCACATCAGGATTAGCCAGTGGTTTTTCAGTGTATATTCTTCCATGACCACTCCTAAGATCCAGATACCATGTTCCGCCATTTTCACCAACAATGTTAAATTGGAACATTCCACCAATCTCCTTAACAAGGCTCTCATTAAGAACACCGCTGACCAACTTGACTAGTTCCTCAGGAGTTAGAAGGTTGACTCCAGTCTCCTCATTTCCAGGGTGAGCAGAGCCAACTGAGGGGTCTGGGACAGTTGGTGCACTTCGAACAGCATTGCTTCCTGTCATTGCTGCAAGTAGAAGAGGAACAATGCTAGACTAATTTTTTCTACTTTCCTGGAACCAATGTAGTTTGTTTGGAACTGACATCCAAGCTTTTAGCCAGCAGGGTGTCCGGGCATCCTATGGACGCCCACTTTTTGAAGAAATTCATGAAAATTGCACCTAATCCTTTACAAATTGATGATGGGAAATATCTTCAGGACGTCCACTTTTCAATTTCTGGCTTAAAGCTTGCTGACATCTAAGGTACATGTATCAATGGTAGAACCAGAGGAGGGCCCCTGATCCCTCCCCCACCTTATATTCAGTTTTAGTCTCTAAATGTTCACTCCCCCCCCCCCCCCCACTCTGAGCCACCCTCCCCCTCCCCCCCCCCCCCAATGATAGAGTGTAGATCTGCCATCGTGTATGACCTTAAAACAGACAGATCTACATGTAGGACACAAGTGGACATCCTTAGGACCAGCCATGTTGATGTGTCTGCTTCAATAAGGAAGTGTGTCCACTTACAAGTGTAGTGTGTGTAACTGTGACCATGACTTAGAGTTTGCTTAGGAGAGGTGTTTTTCAACCTGAAGGCCAGTTGTTAAGTCCTTTAGGCTCCAGAAATTGTGAGACACTCAAGACTTTTAAGCTTTAAAAAGCTTACCATGTTCATGAAAACATGGCATGTAATAACCTTTTACAAGAACAAGGCTGTTCGTTAACCCTTTCACTCCCAAGAGTGCGAAAACTAAAAAATTCAAGAAAAATCCTAAATCTCACTTCATAAAATTTTGAAAAGTGAATGGTACCATGCAAAAGTACTGTTAAAGAGATTTCATTTGAATGGTCACACCATAGGATTTCGTCTACAGACTCAAAAGTTAGAACTACACAACATGTCCATAATTGACTCTGGGAGTGAAAGTGTTAAAAAAACTCTGACATCCAAGTTTCCAGATTTGACATGATTATCTTTTTTTAAAGTGTGGTACACATGTAAAAAAAACTTGGTAGAAGTGATCTGAATTGAACATGTATTTTAATACTTTACCTGATAACATGCTTGCCAACCCAGAAGGGCCCCCTGCAATTGTCATGTTTCCAAGGTTACCACTCTGTGATCCTCCACCAAAGAGAGCAGACAGAGCACCAACAGCCTCGTCAGCTTCCTTTAACACTCTCACCTCTGACCTGCAGAATGTCGCATAACTTACTGCATGAAATTTTCATGACACATTAATTTCACTAATGTCGTGATTTCTTTGAAAACATGAAATTAAAGTGTCGCAAAAAGATGAGTATCATGAAATGTTGCTGTCATGGTCAATTTTATCTTTGTAGAGTTACAGTTTCTTTCCTGTTATTGGTATAATGTAATGTATTATTGATGCAGTTTAGTGACTGGTCATGTCAGTTATTAAGATTACTCCCATTAATAACAATGGCATCTTTGTGGAGCACCAAATGATGCCACAATCGACAATTTGGAATTAGTTTAATAACATCTATTAATTCAATTTATATTTGTAAATACGGTTTATATTTATGATCATAATGTAATTAGTTATTTTTTCGATTATTCTTGTTAGCTAGTTTTAATTATCTTTGAAAAGCCCCTTTGGGGAAAGGTAATAAAGTATGTATGTATGTATGTATAACAGGTCCTCCATACATTGTACATATACTTACATCTCAATTTTCTTTATTTCTACACCCCAAACTGCTGCCGCTTTGTGAATAACTTCCTGTAATAAATTATTGGCAGACAAAAGTACATTAAATAACATAATCTACTGATTAACTCACTGTTACAACTGTTAAAACAGAAACAATGTGCTACCTGAACGTGTTTGTTTATAAATTTCCTATCATGCTGAACTTCAACAAGTTTCCTGGAACCCACAGAACTGACAAGTGATGTTTGAGCAAGCATACGCAAAGCATGGTTTAGGTCTTGCACGGCTGTTTTAGACAAAACTGCATCCTTGATGCTAAACTGCACTTCTGCACCAACTGAAGCATACCCTCCATCAATAGTACGTACCTAAACATTGCAATTTATTATTAATACATAATGGTAATTGAACTGAGTGGAGTGCAATTTGGTCTGAAATCATACGCACAATTTAATTGCCCAAATGCAGGATTTTAGTCAGTACCAATATTGATGCGACTTATATATGCAATTTAAAGGAAAACATAGTGCGATTCGGGAATAAATCGCACTGCTGAGAAAAAGATGTGATTTAGAGCAAAAAAAACGGTGTGATTCAGGGATAAATCACATTGCTGAGAAAAAGATGCGATTTGGAGCAAAAAAATAGTGGGATTCAGGAATAAATCGCACTGCTGAGAGCCAATCAGATTGCAAGGATCACCAGTGATTTCAAAAAGGATGTAATAATAGCAGTAATTGGAGATTATGGAGACGCGTTTGAAGGAATTTCCGGTGGAAATGAGCCCCTGAAAAAAGCAATAGGGGAAGCCATTTAGAAGACCCGACACCAAAAAATCTCAAATTTTACTGCATGTAAGGCACAGGTCAACCAACACAAAATTAGAATTGCGTTCTTCGAATGCAAAAATCTTTATTTAATTAGTCAGTAAATATAAATTAATTAATAATATGGCACAGGAACCACAGGCAGCCTTTAACATTATCAGTTTCTGCAGCATGAGCCACCTTGGAAGATGGTGCAAATCTATTGTCTTTTGAGACATGACGGCCATACTTTATAAGCTTGCTAATGTTAATAAATAAATATAGTTGATTAATTACCTGTTGTGGAGGAACACTAAATGCTCTAGCTCTTGTATCTACTCTTGTCCAAGCATCAATGCAAGGATTAATGAAAATCACACCTGAATTAAATAAATGAAGTACAGTCAAACCTCTTGTAAGCAATCAGGCTGTACATGGACAACTCCAAATCTGATGCCAGCTGACATCACAAAACCAAAATAACAAACTATAGAAGTTTTCCTTAGCAACAGCCTTGTAGTTAATTTGAAGAGGCATTAATTTGAGTAAAAGGATATGGATATCAAACGCTCACCTATGGGAAAACTCGTGAATACAAAATGTTTGGACTACCCCCCCCCCCCCCCCACCCTCTGCATCCAACTTTCTCCTCCAATACCATTCATATTGTGGGTTCAATATTCACCGACCCTCCCCTCTCCTAGGCATTTTACTCCACTCCACTGACCCCCAACACCTTGTGTCCAACTCCCCACCCACCCCTCCCTCCAATACCATCCCCAAATGTGGGTTCAATGTTCACCGACCCTCCCCTCTCATAGGAATTTTACACCACTGACCCCCAACACCTTGTGTCCAACTCCCTACCCACCCCTCCCTCCAACATCATTTCATGGGTAAAGCAGGTGACCATTACATACTGTGGGCTCAATGTTATTAGACAGCAAATCGAGCGATTGCGTGATTAATTGATTGAGTCCCACCACTATATAATATAGCTCATTCAAAGCTTGGCGTATTCACAAGGGGATAGTTAAAAAGAAACTGACCTGGTCCTTTTGGAGGCAACAGTCTTCCCAGTCTAAAGATCACTGCTCTCTCGTAATCCTTGATAACCTGTTATGCATTTCAATCTGAGTTAGTTTATTTGACAATTTAAAGTGTAATTTTCAATTATTTTTCAATTATAGTACAATAAGTAGTATTTTCTAATGATGTAATTGATGAAGGTGAAAATTTTCAAATAACAACAAAATCGCTTCAACATATTCATTATATAAACACAAAGTAGTGAGCATGCTCAGTTGTTCTGAACACTACCACAAGTGTAAGCTGGTCTCATCTACTACTTATAAATACCTTTTGCGTTACACTCTACTAATGGCTTCCCTTCGCTGAAGGTCAAGTGCATTTAAATCTATTCTGACAACCGAAAGGTTGTAGCGTTGGGTTGCCATATAACGACATGACCTTTGAAGGGCAGTCTCCTCATTTTTATAGCCTCCGAATACATGTTTCTTTTGTCGGGTAAAGATTTCTTTAAAAGCTTCATGTAAATTAAGCAGCAGGTTGTTCAAGTAACATTTTGTTTTACCATGCATGGCCATCTACATGTAACCCACGAAAACAATAAAACATTTATTAATACACACAAAATGTGACATTTCGTAAAACTTTTTTTAAAACGAAACGCCAAGTGTAAAAATATTATTTCTGGCTTTATTTATAAGCTTACTGTAATTGTTTCATGTTCTTAACTCGACTCGATTGCAATTTTGCACCGCAGTGAGCGAAGCTTACCTTTAGACAGAAAAACACTGAAATTGGAAAAGTGACAAGAAGAAGTAAACAAGTGAAGAATGAAAACAAACATTCCACTATATTCCACTCTGATGGACGGTCTGAAATATAAAGAAATGAAATAATTTTGGTGAAGCATTCTCGATAAAAGTGAAAGCCGGCAAAATTCAGAACGTATTGCGATCACCTGTTTTGTCGTTTCCGTCATAATAAACCGCTACCTGATGCTCTGGCAATCGGCTATAAGTGAATGCCTTCGCCATGAAGCATTTAGAAGATTTTACACCATTATTCTAACGGTGAAAGCTAGAAAATAAACCAACAAACTGCAATCAAACCAAACCCTTGCAATGACTAATTTAGGAATTGACTGACCAGCGGTCATTCCACTAAATTCAAAATGGCGGCCGCTGTTGGCTTCGTCGGTCGCTGTAGTAGATTCGCATTTTCGGGGCCGATTTTACTCCATACAAGGACGTTTGCAGCCAAACGTAAAGGACTGCGTGCATTTGAACAACGAAAGCACCAAGATGATGTGTTTTTACTAAACTACAGAGCTCCACCGAGTCACACTTTCGCTGAAGTGATGGGTGCTCTGCGAGCGTATGCCATCACTAATGTGGACCAAACTGTAGAACTTCACATGAAGATCAATATGGGAGATAAAAAGGTTGGTATTTATTTTAAATGGTCAGGTTACTTATAGAAGCAATTGATTATAGCCGGTGCCAAGTGTGGGGAAAATGTACCGTCAAGTCATGATTGGTTTTGGTTTTACTTCTGATTGGTTAAGAAATTTCCATAAGCTTTTCAATCAATCACAAAGCATAGCAAAACAAAAGCAAATAAATTTTGATAATAATTATTAATTATTTAATAATAATTACATAGTGTGTCATGAATGTGAATAGCAAATAATATGCCAGTCTGCTGCATTCTTTGCGAATGACTTTCACAATTTACATGTACAGTACACCAAGCAGCAAAGTTCTATGAAAGGGCCATTCCATTTTTTTTCCACACCCCCCCTATAGATGAGGTCAGTCAAAATTAACCCCCTAAGAAAAAAAGATCAAAGTACCGACACATTCCCCCCCCCCCCCCCCCCCCCCTTCAGAAATAACCCAATTTTTCTTTTCCCCACAGAAAAAAGGCCATTTTTCTTCAATACCCCTCAGAAATATTCAAAAGATCAAAGGCGCCGACTCGGCCACCCCCCTCAGAAATGACTTTCGAAGCCTCCTCAGAAAATCTCATCTATAGGGGGGTGTGGATATAAAATGGAATGGCCCAAACCTAGAGAATGAATCAGTCACAAACACATGCCGAAATACACCAAACATTGCCATAGTAAGCCAGTTGCTTAACCTTTTGAAACCGACACCAGCAATACATGTATTTGGCATTTCCCACAAAATGGAGATACAGAATGCAGACTGGTCTGTACATAGTGCATTACAGGTTGTATGTTCTTACAACAGCTTTTGTACATTACAGACTAAGATCAATCCTTTTCATGGTCTCATGCTGCTTCCTAAACCATATGGAAAGGAGAGAAAGGTGCTGGTGTTTGCACAGGTGAGTAGGCTGTTAAACTAACTTGTCACTTGACTAGAAGGGATGGAAAGTGGGTATGAAGATCACCAACAGCTATTGGGCCAGTCATATTCATTACTTAAGAAGTAACAATGGAAACCTTAGAGACTGTTGCCAATGAATTTGTGGTGGACAGAATAAAGTTACAGTCCAGCCTTCAGTGAATACTCAGTTGTGGGTGTGAACAGCCACATACAAACAATGCATTTTTAACTTCCCAAATTTTAAGCACTGAAGACCTTTTCTATGCAGACACTAAGTCATGTTCCAGCAGCCACATGCAAATACTACATCTTTAACCTCCCATTTATAAGGTCAAAAGATGAAACTGTCCACTGTTAAGCCAGTGTTTCAATGCCAACTTTTCGCCTTTTTTTTCAGGATGAAGCTGCTGAGGCTGCAAAGAATGCTGGGGCAAACATTGTCGGTGGTGAAGAACTCATTAAACAGGTTATTTTTTATTTACTATGATATGGTCTAGTGGTTAGCTCATTGGACTTTCAACCTGAAGATTGGTGGTTTGATCCTGGTCTCTGCCGTCGTGTTGTTACAGTGTCAAAAATTGTTTTCTTTTATTGTTTGTTTTTGAAGGTTGCTGATGGGAAAATTACAGACTTTCATCAGGTTCTGTGCACATTAGAATTTCTGAGTAAAATGAAACCATTACAAAGAATACTAAGGGAAAAAATGCCAACAACACGAAGAGGTAAATAATAATGTCATATTTAGATTTTCACCTTTCACCTTTTGAAGATGAAACTTTGAGCTACATTGAAAATTATACGTCTTAGCCAGAGATTGGTTATGTTGTCTGTTAGTTATTTTTGGTTTGAAAATTTCAAATCAGTTTCATTTTCATTTTCCATTTTCTCAGGTTTACGGGTTATGAATCTGAGGCAAAGGAAAATACAAATTAAACTGTTTTGAAATTTTCAAACCAAAAAAAATTGAGATCCAACACAAACATGTGTTTTTATTCAGTGGATAAGTATTGTCTTTTGATTTTCTAAGGAACTGCATCTGATGATATTGCTGCTGCCATAAGAACATATAAACAAGGACACCCTTACAGATGTGACAGGCTGGGATATGTCAATATTGGAGTTGGAAAGGTATATAGTCCTAAAGTGATGACATCATAAAGTTAAATTTCTGAAATTATGGGATTTGATGAGATATTCGAAAAAAGCATAAAGAAGTGCCTGCTTGCCAAAAAATCAGCATTATATTGCAATTTTGATGGTGAGATATGATCATGTTTATGCTCAAACCCTTGTTATTATTTTTGCCTCAGTTCCTAACGTTTTGAACTGCTCGGCAATATTACAAGGGTTTGTATGGAGTCAAAAGTGCCAATATCTCACACCTAAATTACAACAGGATGCCGATTTTTGGCAAGTGGGCATTTTTTCATGATCCTCTTTCCGAATGTCGCACCATATCCCATAATTTCACAATTTTACATTTTTGTGACGTCACACTTTAGGATTCTATTGATAGTTCACACATGTTACTGAAAGTGTTTCACACCCTGTGTATGTTCTGCATTTGAATGCATCAGCTGTGTTTACAATGCTGGAAATCAGGGTGTTCATTAGGCATCGGAGATTGGAGAATTCTCCGGCTGCAACACAGAATTCTCCGGCTAAATTTCGATGGCATGTAGCTATTTTTTACTCAGACATGGAGCCGTTATGTAAGGTATGCATTGCTCTTTGTTCAGCTGCTAAAGAGAAATGAAAATTTGCTGTCAGATAAGAGGAAATGGCATCTCAGAGGGTTTAAAAATCAAAATTTCCTAGACTCCCCTAGGTGGGGAACGAGCTATGCTCATTCCCAAAAGAGCTTCGCTCGTTCATAATATTCTCCTGTTACTTTTAACTATTCTCCTACTACTACAATTCTTAATGAAAACCCTGGGAAATATATATATTTTCTAGTTACTTTAATAGAAGGACATGTGTCCGTTCAACTGCATTTTGATCGGACATGTTAAAATGGTTGGACATCAGTTATTTTTTATTTTCCCTGAGGCATACATGACGTGCAATAAGGTCTGGTTCCCACTAGCAACATAATTGAAAGCAGAGTTAGAGTTGGAAGTGTAAGGATCTTTACATTCTAATTGAAATAAAAAACATAGTTGCAATCGTAATTGGAAGCTCGATGCAATTGGAATGGGAAGGATCAGAAGGGTTCCTTTTTCGTATGATTATGCTTCTGTTTCCATCTCTTACTGTCCGCCTACATCGTTTTGATTTCCACTAGATTGTAAGGTTCATGTGATTCCGATTCCGCTTATGATTCGGCTTATGTTGCTACTGGGAACCAAGCTTAAGAAGTTTTGGGATTTGCAATGCATTGTACGGCAATTTCAAGTAACACAGCCTTTTCTTTCTGAATTTTCTTGAATTGATACAGCCGTGTACATGTACAGTAAAATTCACATACATGTACATGTAATCTACCACCCTTAATTATTTAATATGTATATTGAATTATATTTTGTAGCTCAGCTTTCCTGATGCAGATGTAAGAAGTAATGCTCTGGCAGTCATATCTACTGTCCATTCACACAGAATATCTACAAAAGGTAATTTGATTTCATAGTTGTATACCAAGTGTTGCTCTGTAGAATCTGTTTGTCCAATTCAGGTGTACTGTATAATTTTATAAACCCTATCACTCCCAGATTCAATTATGGAGACATGTTGTGTAGTTCAAACGTTTGAGTCTGTTGATGAAATCCTATGGTGTGACCATTCAATTGAAACCTCTTCAGCAGTACTTTTGCATGGTACCATTTGTTCTAACTTTTGAGTCTGTTGATGAAATCCTATGGTGTGACCATTCAAATGAAACCTCTTCAGCAGTACTTTTGCATGGTACCATTTGTTCTAACTTTTGAGTCTGTGGACGAAATCCTATGGTGTGACCATTCAAATGAAACCTCTTCAGCAGTACTTTTGCATGGTACCATTTGTTCTAACTTTTGAGTCTGTGGACGAAATCCTATGGTGTGACCATTCAAATGAAACCTCTTCAGCAGTACTTTTGCATGGTACCATTTGTTCTAACTTTTGAGTCTGTGGACGAAATCCTATGGTGTGACCATTCAAATGAAACCTCTTCAGCAGTACTTTTGCATGGTACCATTTGTTTTTCAATATTTTACAAAATGAAATTTTGGATTTTACTTGAATTTTGATGTTTGGCACTCTTGGGAGTTAAAGGGTTAAGTGGCATTTGGCAGTAACATAGACATTTAATAGGCAAACGAAATTTCTATATTTTGGCAGGACGTTGCTCATTAATTCTCTAAACACATTAACCAGCGAATTAAGTAAATGATCATAATTTAAACGTGTTCTTCCTTTTTTACCAGGAAAGTTCTTTGAGAAAATGTGGCTCTCCTCATCAAACGGTCCCGGATTTGGTTTGCTTGTGGATGAGCTAGTGAGCTAGTTATAAATAATAATATCTGTGGTGGTCGAATGAAAGCTAAATGATCAAGAGAAGTTCACAAGAAGATTGGAATAAGGAACAGATGGTAAAGATTTGACTTCTGTACAGTTCCCGCAAATCTGTGACACCGTGATGGAATTGTTGACTGATGCGGTTGGATCACCAAAACCATTCTGTGCTCGTGGAGAGAGTTACAGCTACTTTGGAAACAATTATCTTCAATAGTCTCAATAGTCAGCATTTCTGACAGTCCTGGGGTCGAAAATGCCGAAGCAAAAGTTGGAATTCTCGACTACTCTTACAAACAGATTCAAACTCGATCATGAGAGTCGGCTTTCAAACGACAATTTTAACTCTCGTCAACCTCACATCAGCTTTCGCCAACTCCTGTTGTTTCTCGGTTTTCAAGAGTTTTTTGCAAAGTTCGAGTCTCGAAACAGATTCTGTAGCAATCGTGGTTTTTTAGTAAATAACAGTAAAGTTCTAAAGTTCTACGTTCTGTTTGAGTTTCTAATTCTGGGCTCAAAATGGAATACACCAATCCGTGCTTGGTATTTAAGGCGATTTTTGTTGTGCGTTTACCATGGAAAAACATTGTTAATAAATCACTGAAGATCTAGATTATTTGATTGATTGATTGATTGATTGATTGATTGATTGATTGATATTTCGTTCAGGCCGTTTAAAATGGGTAAACATGGGTGCGCGGACGATTTTCTACGCAATTTTTACGTTGCGAAGTTTATGAATCAGCTTCAGAAACTTGCAACGCAAAAACACGAATTTTACTCAAGTTGTTTCGTGTAACATACCCGTCGTTAATTTTGTTCCGCTAAAAATCGTCGTTGCGAATCGTCCCGTGGCGTGTAACATCACTTTTAAGGCCTGTTTACACATGCGATTTTTGATGCGATTTTTGTCGCGCTCTCCAATGCAATTTTTGTCGCATGTGTAAACGGGCGGCGATTTCAGTGCGACTCTGGTGCGATATTTGCTGGGATTTCCCAAAAATCGCCGCCAAGTTGCATCAGGTTTCGAACATGTTCGAAACCTCTGCGAGATCGCGCGACAAATCGCGCCCAAATCGCACTGAAATCGCCGCCCGTTTACACATGCGATTTGAAGATGCAACTTGCGCGCGACAATATTGGCATCGACAAGTGCGACAAAAATTGCACGAAAAATCGCCTGTGTAAACGGGCCTTTACGCAAACTGCAGTCGTGCCTTTTATATAGTTATTAATTTGGCTCGAAAAGAACACAGTTCGAGGCGTGATAACGGTAAATCACCAAAAATAAAGCAATCTCATGAACAAAAATATCGTTTAATTATGAACTAATCAAAATGTGCCACGTTAATAGAGCAGTTTTCAATTGAGTGTGGTAAAACCAAAACCAAAGTAATTACTCTGACCAATCACAGCAGTCGTAAACAATCCAATGAACCAATCAGAGTTCGAAGCAATTATATGTAGGCGGCGCCAAGCGCGGGAAAACGCGTGCGAGCAAGTCACGATTGGTTTTGGTTTTACTTCTTATTGGTCGAGAAAGTGGCGCGAGATTTTTTAGCCAATCACAAAGCGTAGCAATGCAGAACCAAAGCAATTGTGTAATTACTTTCGATTTTATTTAACCCTCTGATAGTTAAACCTTAAGTCGTCTATTAATTGTTTGAGTCTGTGGAAGAAATCCTGAAGTGTGACCTGTCAAATAAAAGTGGTTAAGCAGTAAGTTTCTGTTGTACAAGGCGTTTATTCTAGTGTGAATAAAACGCTACCATTTAAATTTCTGAACGGTACTTTCTTTGGGGGGGGGGAGGGGAGGGGGAGAATTGTAAATTCGGCGAAATAAGCATTTTTTCTGCGAGCCCGGGACTTTTAATTTTGACTTTTTAAAATGCGTCACCGAGACTCTGAAACTGCTTCATGAAATAATTGAGACTTCGATACATGGAAAACTGCTCAAGACCCGACTGCGAGACCCGTGGAATTTTGCTAAAATTTTGCGTACCCCAGAATCTTTAAAAGACCATTCTCCATCTTTTTTTCTTGTGAAGCAAGTTGTTTTAAAGTTCTTAGTACTTCTAATTCTAAAAGCGTGTCCATTCAAATGACGCAAGATCGAACGGGAGTCTGCTACAAGGGTGTAATTCTGTCCTGTCCTGCGGTTTTTCGGCTTTTTCTTTTCTTTTCGTTCTTTAGTTTTTCATGTTTTAAAAATAAAATTTGGGATTTATTCAACACCCTTCAGTTCGAAAAGTTGATTGGAATAAAGCTATGAAACTAATTTATTCTTGATACCTGTGGGGGCAAAACGTGATAAAACGATTATCCAATTGAATCTTGCAAACGGTTTTCTTGCACACCTAACAATCCGCGCAAAGCGACCTTCATATGCGTCTTTCGACCGGTTTGGACTGCAATGGTTTCGAAGTTTTAAGAGATGTTTCTTTCAGAAATCCCTTCATGCATTCACGCTGTTTTATTCAGCTATATTTACCTGTACGTATGAACACGCCACCTGCTTAAAAAGCGAGGCTGTGTAGACCTATCTCCCTGGTACCTTGTTATTGTTCATTTAACATAACATCGAAGCTATGGACAGAACTCTGCAATTTGTTTTGCTTTTATGTTTTTTGGCGCTGTGCCTTGCAACAAACGATCGTAAATCGGATGAAAATGCTGCTAATTCAGAGCCAGGAGCTAAACTGACGATGAAAAGAGGAACTAAAGATGATGATGACGATGCTAAAGTTGAAGTTATTCACGATGGGAAGGATGAATCAGCGAAGAAAAACAGCGCGGATGAACATGAGACGAAGAAAAAAGATTCTGGTGACGACGATAAAAGCAAAAAGAGTGAAGAACATGATGATTTTGACGACGATGAAGACGAAGACGACGACGAAGATGAACATGAAGACGAGGAACACGAAGAAGAAGAACATGAAGAGGACGAAGAGGAAGAAGAAGAAGATCCCAACGCAAAGATCGAAATTCACGATCTTTTCACGCCAGAGGACTGCAAAAATAAATCCAAATCTGGAGATCTTGTTGTGATTCACTACAAGGGTTGGTTGGACGATGGAAGACTGTTCGACACTACAATTGATGCAACCAAGGGCTATATGCCTTTTGAATTCATGCTAGGAACGGGAACTGTTATCAAGGGCTTTGAGAAGGGAGTCTTAAACATGTGCAGAGGACAGAAGCGAAAAATAATCATCCCACCTTCTCTTGGCTATGGGAAGAAAGGCGCGGGAGAAATCCCTGGTAAGAAATTTGATTCACTCCGCGTTTCTCCTTTCCTGCTTTCTGTTATCGATAGTTTTGATCGCTTTCTTTAAAATTTATAGTTGACAGTTTTGTTTAAAATTTATTGATACAAACTATCATGCACTTTTAGACATGTACCACAGTTTTCAACCAGCGTTATTTTGGCTTTGCCTAATTTCGGCTATGTAGCTATTAGCTGCTCCTTTGTCTTCCTTAATTTCTTGCAACACTTTAGAATTTCAATTCGGAAATACAAAATATTCCAGTGTGTGTGTGTGTGTGGGGGAGGGGGGGGGATTGCTTGCAGTTTCTTGCTACAAACGAAGCAATAACAGGCGATTGCTGTCGTCCTTTGGCGTAGTAATTATAGTTTTGATTGTCTCTTGTTCTATGATTTTTGTTTCTAATAAGCAGGCTGCTTATTGCATTTTAAATTTGTGGGAAAATCAACCAAAGCCACTGAAAGTTTCGTCGATAACTTCACAGTTTATTTTTTATTCTATTTTGCGCATAACTTAAAAGTAACATACTTTTGACGACCTTCCGATAGAGAAAATGTTTTCTTTTTTTACCTTTATAACCTACATAAAGGAAACATTTTCGTTTCTTTTGAACTTTTGAAAGAAATTATTTATGAAACGAGTTTAAATAAACGAAGCGTTTTTCAACTGGTTAGATCTGCTCGTGAATAATTAATTTGATCATATGGCACAGACAAAACAGATCGTACGCGTAATTGCTTCTGAAACAGAAAAGAAAATTTTTATAAGTTTTCTAATGATTTCTAAAACCAAACCCAAAAATCAAACTAATCACATCTGTCCAGTCACGTGAACAACAAACGCAAACGAACCAATCAGAACTCAAAGTAAAAACATGCAATCAGCGGTCAAGCGCGGGAAAATGAGTTGTCGACTGGTCAATTAACATGGTTCGTATTCCCGCCGGAGGGGGTGGGAGTAATTCTGATGTTCTAACAATCTGCATCGACTCACATCGGCTCACAACATTCTGGTAGTTGTATTAGGCCCGCGGAGACTGGGCCAAGCGAGTAGTAAAATCGCGGGGAAATCGCCTCGGCAAAAAAAATGAACGTGAGAAACAAAATCGTATCGCACGTTCCTGATGCCTCGTCAGTTAAAAGAGTAAAATTCAAACAGCTTTCAATCGCGAGTAACTAATGAGATTGTTGTAGGCCGTTAAAGTGTCAAGAAGCTTCAACAAGTGGAAATGGTATTGTGTGGGAGGTCACTGAGCTAGCCAGTACGGTTTACTGAGAATAAATACTCGTGTATAAAATTATGCGACTGCAAACGAAGTTGTTTTGTTTTATTGATTAAATGTTTTAACGCACGTGGCAAATTGTTGTTTTGCTAATTAAACTTTTAAACGCACGTGCAAAACTGCTGTTTTGCTAATTAAACTTTTCAACGTACGTGCAAAACCGCTGTTTTGTTAATTTAACTTTTCAACACACGTGCAAAATTGTTATTTTGCCAATTTAAAAACTTTTCAGCGCACGTGCAAAATTGTTGTTTTACTAATTAAACATTTTGACACACACGTGCAAAATTGTTGTTTTACATTAAACTTTTCAACGCACGTGCTAAATTGTTGTTTTACTAATTAAAGCCTTCGGGGATTTTGCTGTTCGCGATCGTCCCAGATTTTGCCAATTTGTCGGGAAATCGCTGATCATCGCAGAAATCTGGGATGCGTCAGGAAAATAGAAACACTCCCGATTTGTTCCCGACCATCCCAGATGATCGGGGATGTCTACGATTGAGTGTTTTCACAAGTCGGCCAAATCTGGGACGGTCGGGAAATAGCGAAATCCCCGATCGTCTGGGATTTTCTCGACATATGAAAACCAGGCTTTAACTTTTCAACGCATGTGCAAAATTGTTGTTTTTAATTAGTAATTCCACTTTTCAACGCACATGTAAAAATATCCCCTTCGTTATTTAGCCGACGCGCTTTCCTTCCCGGTGATTTTTACTAGTAAGGCCCGGACACACGGTGAAACCTTTCTTGAAACGTTGCGCGCAACAGTTGCAGAAGTAGAATCGAGTTCTACTATACTTTTGTGACGTTGCGCGCAACAAATTGCATCGTGTGACGTCACCCCCAAAACATCTTGTTGCGCGCAACGTTAAAGAAAAGTTGCACCGTGTGTCCGGGCCTTTACAGCCATTATTTGAGTCGTCTTTTAAGGCCCGTTTACACAGGCGTTTTTTTTGTGCAATTTTTGTCGCATTTGTCGATGCAATTTTTGTCGCGCGCAAGTTGCATCTTCAAATCGCATGTGTAAACTAGCGGCGATTTCAGTGCGATTTGGGCGCGATTTGTCGCGCGATGTCGCTGAGGTTTCGAACATGTTCGAAACCTGATGCAACTTGGCGGCGATTTTTGGGAAATCACAGCAAATCAAAGCAAATGTCGCACCCGAATCGCACAGGAAATCGCCACTAGTTTACACTCGCGCGACAAAAGTTGCATTGGAGAGCGCGACAAAATCGCATCAAAAATCGCATATGTAAACGGGCCTTTAAAATACCAGTCTATCGTGCAGCAACCATTTGCTCGGTCCAAATAGTTGTCTATACAAGAGGCTAGGTTAGTCCAATTGTTAAGTAAATTCTGTTTTTACCCAGGAAACACGACTCTCACTTATGAGCTGGAAATGTTTGACATCCGTCCACCTCCCCCGCACGCCGACTTGTTCTCTCATATCGACACCAACGGTGACAAAAGGCTGACCAAGAAGGAGATCTCAGCATACATGAAAGCTCAAGCACACGCCCATGGCATGCCAATACACGACAAGAGATGGAAGAAACACCATAAAACCGTGGTAGCTAACATCTTTGAACATGAAGACGCTGATGAAGACGGTTCCATTTCCCATGATGAATTTAGCGGGCCAAAAATGATGTACCATGATGAATTCTAGACCGATGCAAAAATATAACCTCGTTTTCGCGCGTGGAAACGCGCGCGATAGTTCCACGAGGACACTCAACCGTTTGTCTCCCTCACGAGACCAACGCAACCGCAATCACAATAGCCACGTTTCGAAACGACGCATTTATAATTTGTTTAAAATGATGTTATTGCTAACAGAGTCTTTTCAGTTGTTCAATAAATAGTATATTTCTTAAATCTGTTAAGACCGAGGAAGTATCATATAGCTTATTACTTAATTTGTTATCGAAAATTTTAGCCAATTTCTTATATTTTTAATAGTCAATAAACGGATTCACCTTAATTTATCCTTTTAGGAAATACATTTGCTGCGAGAATGTCAATGTTAACTTTGTTGTCATACGCAATTTAAAGGGATAAATATGGAAAAGATAGAAACAAGAATGAAAGAATCAACTTAACGTAAAAAGAAACAGATCCGACATGTTTCAGTCGTAATTTAATTTATTTTAAAGTACATCATTTAATGCATTTAATGATTAGTTATTGTATGACTGTTTGTACAATAAAGTATTGAAAGTTATATTGGCCATTTGCAAAACTTAACAAAGTTTATAACTTTGCAGGTCGTTATGCGTTTTTATCTCTTTTCTTGCCTTGCTGTTTCTACTTCCGCTAGCCGATAACTGAAAACTATTCAGCAAATTTTAATTTAACTTCTATTTGACCTAGCGATTTAAACACGAAGACGCGCTATTAAAGGAATAGTTCCGCCCCTGTTTCAGCTCGAGTGAGCTAATTTTTGTTTTTATTCTGAAATTAGCGCTATAAAAGTTCTCAAAGGAATTCCAAGGATACAAACCTCAACAAATTCTTCCATTGTGTTGAAAATGTTATGGAGTTTGCTAAAGCGACTAGCAAAAATAAAGGCAAGTAAACCACATAGACAGATTGCTCAAAAGCTGTCTTTATTCTCTACAGATTTTCAGAGAGGTTCGTACGCGACGGCGGTTGTTTTGACAAATGATCCTGTCGTACCTAAGGTACTTTCCTTTTATAGCGCGTCTTCGTGTTTAAAGGGGCACTATCCTGCCGAAATAACGAAATCCTGCTTATTTAATTTTCATGTTATACCGCCAAAATCCACCAAATAAACAACTTAATTGGATAAAAAGTTTCTATAGAGCAAAACAAAAAAGCAATATATAGTTTGGAGAAAAAGTGCTGGCCCCGGTTGTTCAAAACGTGGATAGCGCTATCCATCGGATAAATCACTATCCAGTGGATAGTCATCAGCAAAACCAATTGTGTTATCCACTGGATAGTGATTTATCCGGTGCATAGCGCTGTCCACCTTTTGAACAACCGGGGCCTGGATTACAAGGATGGAAGTGGATTACAGTTCATCAGTTTTGATGAACTGGTGGAGTTTTGAGTTTTTTAGTTGTTATTTTGTTTTTTTAGTTCTTATTTCGTTGCGTTCATCGCTTTTGTCATGAAAACACGATATTTCAGCCGGGACAGTGTCCCTTTAAGATAATAAAATAAGCTTAAAGCAACTCGGCTCCTGGTCATAACCATGAAAACACGATATATCAGCCGGGACAGTGTCCCTTTAAGATAATAAAGCAAGCTAAAAGCAAGCTCCTGGTCATAATCATGAAAACACGATATATCAGCTGAGACAGTGTCCCTTTAACAGTTGTATAATGCCTTGATTTCTTTGATATCGTTCTCTGTCAAGGTTCCTCTCAGCTGTCCTCCCAGACGTATCCATGGCCGTCCTCGTGCTATGATTGTCGGTTTTCTTCCAGGCTCAACAGAATACAGATATTTGTCATAATGCATCACTGAATCATAGTCATACGGCAAGTTGAGTGCATCTACTTTGCCGTGTCCGTACTTTAGAAAGTTCTTCTCTTTACCTTAAAATAAGGTGGTAAAGCATAGTCACATACCAAGTAACCAATCATAGAACCTGATTTGGCGCACGTGACCAAAGTGGACCAATCAGAAGAACAAGTTTAAATCGCATTCGGCGGCCATGTTGGACAGGAGTCGAGTCACGTGTTTCAAATACAACTGTCTCATTGGTGATCTGACGACTTCCCCGCTTGCTACACCGCTGAATCATATTCCCGTCCACAACCCCCACCGCTCCCCCCCCCCCACCAAATCTGATTTATTGCTACTCCAAACCCCTTCTTTTTCAGACCTTTCCTGAGCATAACTTTCCTTTTATCCTAAAAGCAGGTTGTGTAACCGGCTTTGGAACATTGCCTTGTTGGGTTAGCTAGCGTCAGTTATTTCAATGCTTTTCGTATACCTGGTTTTATATTCTGCAGTAGAATTTCCACATAGAAATCTCTGTCAGGTCTACTCTGCTCGTGCCAGATCCCTGTTGATTTAAAGAATATTAGAATGGATGGCGACAACCTCTGTCTCTCTGTACAACAATCCGTGGGGGGGGGGGGGGGGGGGTACTTAACAAAGTTTTGTACGGAGATGCTCCGCCCCAAGGTCCAAACCCTTACCCTTTCATATACCATTTTTGACAGAAAAGGTACCCCTTTCATATACCTTTCATTGAAAATGGTACCCCTTTCATATACCTTTCAGCGTGTTTACGCTGCCTTTTCCTGATTTTTCATGAAATCCCTTCCCTTTCATATACTTCAACTCGTGAAATCCCTACCCTTTCATATACCTCCAGCCTCAAAAAGGTACCCCTTTCGGGCGGAGCATCCCCGTATAGCCCATTATAGGGAGTACCCCCCCCCCCCCGGACAACAATGGCCCCCAACAATGGCTCTTAATTAACGCATGTTATAATTCAGTTTGTATTAAATAAGGCTCACCTTTTCAATAAAGCTTTCTGATATGGCGAGTTTAGCGCATTATATAACAGAGACTATAGCAGAGACTGTTATAAAGATTTAAAATAATTAAGGAATATACTCTCGGATAACATGGTGTCCTCTTACCACTTGTCCGAGACCTCTTATAGACCCTTTTAATAAATACCAAAATGCATCACATTTCGCTATCGATGTCAAATGTATTCTTTTGAATTGCAAGAGAATTCAAAAGAATATGTTTGACGTCATTAGCGGAAAATGATGCATCTTGGTATTTATTAAAAGTGTCTATACTTACCGATGGAATGCATTAGCTCGTGCAGAACGACACCAACGTACTCACATCCACTCCCAAGGGATAGCGATTGACTCCCACCAGAACGGCCCACCTTTGACCAGCATCTAAAGACAATGAGATTATATTTTACACCTAGGATTGCTATTACACGTGCAATAGTGAAACGAGTTGCATACAAGTTATGTACTCGGTAAGTCAATATCATGGAGTTTGGTTAGATTGATTGATTGTTTGATTTATTTCTAAATGATTGATTGTTTGATTTTCGCCACACCGAAAATTGTCGAAATTTAACAATCATCCACGAACTCTTCTAAGAAACTGTGCTGCTTAATCGTCAGAGAGTAATTGAAACATGAAATTTCAGTGTATGGTTTTATCAACACAACTGAGTAGGTAAGGTAAACTGGAGTACCGATTTGGAAGATGAATTTTTGTTCTAAATTTTTACTATGTTACCTTAGTGTAGTGAAAGGCAGAAGATCGCCATGTATTGTTAAGAACGATTGGGAAGATAAAAGTGTTAAGCGACTGTCTTGGATGCCTCTTTGTCACTTTGTTCACGGAAACGGTCTCTGGTCTCTTCCTTGTCACGTTTCGAGTTAGAATTAAAGAGACACTTTCCCGCCGAAATAACGCCAGAAATTGTGTTTACCCAAATTACAACCAAATATATTGTTAAATTGTTTCTTTAGAGCAAAACAGAAGAGATAGATTGGTGAAAAAGTGCAGGATTACAAGGATGGAAGTGGATTACAGTCCCTCAATTTTGATTTCGTGACAGGCGGTCAAGAAATAAAAGTTTCCATTCTGGTGGAATTTTGAGTTTTTTAGTCGTTATTTTGTCTTTTTAGCTCATATTTCTTTGCGTTCATAACTTTTGGCGATTTTTTCTTCCTATTTTAAGATAATAAAGCAAGTTTAAAGCAAGCTCCTGGCCATAATTATGAAAACACGATATTTCAGCTGGGACAGTGTCTCTTGAAGGTTAGGTTTACTCAACACAATTTCTTGATTCGCTCTGACAAAGGGCTATAGCTAGTGTTAGAAACATCAGCTTATTAAGTTTTGAATCTCTCTACGGTACTGAGTGCTGCAGGTAAAGGTCTATATAGCTAGTGTTGGAAACATCAGCTTAAGTTTTGAATCTCTCTACGGTACTGAAGTGCTGCAGGTAAACTAAACATTCCTCATTCTCCCAGATTCAAATTCCACAAACCCGTTTCCTTTGTACATATGCACATGGTCTCCGCTATAAGACGAGGCCACCTCTAGAAATCTCAAGCACGTCTTTGCATGGAAAATGCTGATTGCTTTCTTTATTTTTGGTCGCAAATGTTCTGAAACAGAATTGACAAGAAATTCTCTTGTTATAAATAACTGGATGTTTTTAGATGTTGCATGTCATTACTTTGCTTTATGAATTCAATCACGACTTGGCATGCGCGCGTTTTTCTGCGCTTGGTTGTTTGTTTTCCCGCGCTTGGCACCCGTTACACGTTTTCCCGCGTTTGGCACCGGTTTTCCTATATTTGACATCGCGTTTAGCACGAAATACACACTGTTTTCTTCCAGTTCTGATTGGTTCCTGTTGTAGTTTGTGTAGATGCAAATTGCCTGAATTTTTGCTTAACGATTGTCACTGATGAGAACGTTCTACTTTGCAAATCTGCCTGCAGGAGAACAAGAAAACTTTTACCTTTCTGGCAAAAACAAAACAGTTTCATGAAAACAATCAGCAAAATATGAATTACTACGTCAGCATTATTTTGTTTTCAGCAGCTTACGCAAGTTTTGATCCACAGAATAGTACACTGTTTTGTGAGGCCAAAGCTTTTTCGTGTTTCGTATCACATTTCTCTTCATATCTGTCTCTTGATTGACAACAGCCTCATCCTCGCGATCTAGGCACAAGTCTCCCTCGAACAGCCGACATCCGGGTCTGTTGTTAGGATCTAAAAGTGAATGATGGTGTTGTTAATTAGCGATTAGCCGCTTACTTTCAAATATAGCGGTAGGATGAATACCGCGAACATTTCAGATGAAAAATAAGGCTCATCCTCGGTGTAAGAACCTGCCAACTCACGAGTGACGTAAAACAAAGAAAACAAAAGGCACTGAAACAATAGGGTGCAAGACAACAAAGGTAGAAAACAAAGGAAAAAGTCACAGGTTTTTACACCGAGGTAAACCCGAAAATAAATAGTTCTCGAAAAATTATCAGTCTTATGAAGATGTTTTTCTTTTCAGAAGAACGAAAACGCTTGTGCCTAACTAGTCTAACTACCTTATTACATGAAATTTTCGCGACACGTTAATTTCGCGATTTTGAGGTTCGCATATTTCGCGACACCTAAATTTCGCGATTTTGCGAGAATTTTGCATTTTGACTCACTTTAATTTCGCGTTTTTGAGTGAGACACACTTAATTTCTTTGTCAGTTTATTTAACGTGTCCCTGAATTTGATCAAACAACTTAATCAACAATGTCCAAATAAACAGAAACGCAACTGATTATGTAAACAGTAACAAGAAAGATGTTCTCACAATGAATACAAGGCACGGTTTGTAGTTCATGCTTGAAGGACCAGAACATTACCACAGAATAGTTCAAAATGATTGTTATAAACGTGTGTAATGGTAATAAAGTCGCTTTTTTAATTATTGACATAATGTACGTCACTTAATTTTCGCGTCATGTTATTTTCGCGACATTTAATTTTCGCGTCACTTAAATTTCGCGATTTTTTTTAAGAGAGGATCCATCTGAAAACCATGCAATATAAAAATATGAGTCTACATCGCACATCTCAGATTTCAATAATATTTTACATGGGGTTATATATCGAGGTAATAAGACAGTGGGGTGAATATTTTCTCAAAATTCTATAACGCGCAGAAGATATTAGAATCAACGTGATCCAGGGTACTTGTGGGTCGAAAACTACTAGAATTTTGATCCAAGTTTAGTCAAAAATATTTCTTAAAGGATTCACCCTTTCCAACTCAAATTAAGTGTGAAAGTGAAATGAGCAAATATGATTTCAACGATAGTAACAGTACTCTGAAGCATTGTGTGGTTTAGTAGGAAACCTACTTTGAAAATCAGCCTTTTTGGACTTTGTGTCACCGTAAAGATTCTAGAGTAAAATTAGCTTTGAATATCGCCGATGCGGCGTTGTTTACAAAGATGAAATAACAATTATTTTTTTTAACGATTATTGAGAAGAACGCACATGCAAAAAAAAGTGTGTAAAGTTTAAGCGGCAGGCAAAATTTTAGTGGCCAAAAATGTACTACATGCGAGTACCAAAAACAATGATTGAAAACGAGGCCATTTGAAACATGAATAGTTTAGCAAGCTAAAAGCTGCTAAAAGACAAATACATGCTCCAAAGAGAAAACCAATGAAAATTTAATTTCTAAAGTAACTATAGATATGATTTGTCTAGCTACTTACTGCCTCTGAGAGCAGACTTAAATTTAGAAAAATAAGCCACTTGCCTATGTTTATCGTTCAGATCGATCTATCAAAGCCAACACGAGTGAATAAACAAAGAAAATAACAAAATACGAACCTTTCCTTGGGCAGTGTTGTCTGGTTCTGTATTGTTACTTTTATAAGCAATTATATAAGACTTATATACATAACTGTTTTGTGTTACAAACCCAAGAGCATCGAGGAGAAAGTTATTTTGATCTGGCGCCATTTTGTTTATCACTAGTGCCCAGTTTCTACTCGTCTATGTACTGCTATGCCCGGACTGGACTACCGACTACTGGGAAAGACAGGTCTATTGTAAGCATCGGTCCAGACGGTAATCTGCCAAAATATCCCAGATTAATTAAACCAGGTAACATTAATATCAGATACCGTTAATTCAAATAACTTTCTATTTTCAAGATGTGCTTTTTTATGACTGTTCTTGGTAAGCCGGAGTAAAACAAGAATACAATGATAACTCGTAAATGTATACATAATACGTTATTGTGCTTCTTTTGTGCACATTTTTCTAACAACATCGCCCGTGTGTTTTTGTAGACTGCAAAACAATCGAATGCGCTCCTCAACCCCAAAGCTCGTGGGAAGGGGGGGGGGGAAATTGGCTTGGTGAGGGCCAATCCTTGCGCGCAAACTTCACGCGGCCATCTCTCCCCACACTCGGCCGACCAAGCCTTCGCGGCTTCTCGGCTGATTCTTGTAAACATAACGACTGTTTTGCTGTCTAGTGTTTCTGAAACCCACCCTTCCTACCTCCAGGAATGACACGGTGGGACACCTCTTACACATGAATGCACCGCTGTCGACACTTGTGGACAACAATCATTTTCAATTATAGGTAATTTTCTGCACGAGTTTGTAATTTTGCGCTCAAACTAAACACGATTTTACGAAGACTGGAAGGGCCTATTTGCATGCGAGGAAGATAATTCTAGCACTATATATATACTAGGTTCTTTCCAGAAAGTGAATTATCTGAATGCGACATTTTTTTCTGTTTTCATTTCACACGCGAAGGAATATAGCACTAATCAAGTGCTAACTCTTAACCCTATTCAGCCGGGGGGGGGGGGGGGGGGCTAACTTTCAACATTCATAATTTCTTTAATATGTATTTAAACGCCATCAAACTTTGTGACTTATCCTGAAATTTATCTGGCAACAATTTCATATGACAATGTATTGATCACGTGACTTTTTTTTTGATGACTTGGTGTTTCCATGGCAACAAGATTTTGACAGCCATGTTTTTTGAAATTTGCATATTTGCACCTCTGAATGAAGAAAAACAATGTTTATTGGTATATTGTTTACGTCATTTAGCGTTTATTTATTGGTTTTGATTAATTTCTTGTCAATTTTGACGGTTTTTAAGAGGTTTTAAAAAATTTCAGAAATCCAAGATGGCGGATCCAAGATGGCTGCCGTATAACTAATTACCTAATAACTGCGTCATATGACGTCATCGTTCCATTGTGCGGACCGCAAAAGAGACAGTTTTGGACATACTATGTACCCCCTAGGTTTCGTTGTCATAGCCTTAATGTTCTTGAAGTTACGAAGCGGGGGCCACATTTCCCCCCCCCCCCTCCCCAGGCTCCGGAACTCAAAAAAAGCCCAGGCCGAATAGAGTTAATAACCATAACTTTAGAATCATCATAACCTTATAACCCTGAGGGTAGAAAACATGTCGTTCTTGGATGATCTACCTGCTAGGACGATCCTATTGCTGGAATCATCCTAGCGCTACAACTCTTCGCATGTAAACTGAAAGCGGGAAAACATTCAGTACCTACATCCTAGTGCTAAAATCAACCTCTTGTTTTTCTTTGCAAAGAGGTTCTGCTGAAATGAACAATTTCTAAATAAACCGTAAGCTGGAAGCGTTGAAATGGTGCTTGTAGATGGTGGAATTCCAAAGTTGGTTTGTTGTAAACCCTTTGGCGCAGATGGTATCTCTCCGAACGGTCAACTACTGCCTCGGCATCTTCTTTTTCGAGGTCTACCACTGCTGCTGGTAACTGGTCGATTTTTTCATTGCAGCCAATCTCGAAAAGTAGCTGGTAACTTGTTGGGAGGTTAGCCACTCGTCTTTGCCAAACACCCGAACGCCATCCTAGTTATGGAATGAGCACATTCGTGCTGATGCTTCTACTGGAGTTACTTTTCGACCAGTTTCTTCGCCAATCATAAATTGTTCCAGCAGGAAGCTCTTAACTTTGGCGGAAAACCTGTTTCTGCGCTTCGATTTTGTTAGCGCTCACCCAAGAACCAAATTATTTTGCGTTTCTTTGGAAGACGAGTTTGCCATTGACGAACAGGAGGGGTTCTGTGGTTTCAAAGATGAGCAATGCCGGGCCCATTTGCGTCTGATTTGATCATATTGCGACTCTTCATGAAGTTTAAATTCATGGCTTCCAAAGTCCAGGTGCCGGTGAAGATTTCTATTGGTTCTGAAAGCCTTGATACATCCCTCTTCAGGGCAGTTGAACCAGTCATGGTCCTTGTCGAATGTAGATGAAGTAACGGGTTCGGTACCTGGATCATCAGACACCTTCTTGGCAGTTTTCTTTAACATCCCGACCGTCTCACCTGGTTCACAAAAAGGCAGTATGACGTTGACCCCTGTCTCGTCCTGTGGCCTACCCATCTTTATCAGCTCTTGCTCAGAAAAGAGAAGATATTCCAAGATATTCCACTTCTGAAATATTTTCTGCGACATAAGTTTTGTGACCCCTCTAGTTGGTTTTTGCTTACTGTCATGTAAGGGGTATCGACATATCTTGCTTGGCCGCCATCCTAAGCCTAATTCATCCCTATGTTGTGGACAAATAGTTAAAGAGTCTGCGTCTTCTTGGAACAGCCCACTCCTGTACAGGCAAAGTTTCCATTCAAGTTCGGCTCCCTCAGCCGTAGTTTTGTAGCAACCCTTCAGATGACTTGCAACATCTTTTTTACAGGTTTTTAACGGCACAAGGGTTGTCTGTCCTGTATATCGGCTAGATTTGCCGCATTCTTTTTTCGAATAAGCTCTAAATGAGCACTGAGCCATGATTTCAAATCTGAAATCTGAAATCTGAAATCTGATCCGTTGTAAAAATGTTACACCTGCAATTGGGTCACAGGTCAAACTGTCACGCAATTATCTCTTCCAGGTGTCAGTCATCGCTGGTTTCCAGTAGAACAGAGAAGTACAAATACTGTTTGATTTTCTTGAATAGAAAAAAAAGAGTTATTTTCCTTTCTGGTGAAGAAAATGAGTTTTATACTAGGCTGTCAACTGCAGTGAAAACGCTAAATCTTGATGTATTCAGTGTTGTCTACTCGTGGGATCACATCTGTTCATCGATCACGATTATCATCAGTTGTGTGGGAAATGCATCAAAATGAAGCTTCTACACTATTAAAGCGAGGTATGATAACTAAACTGCAAGAAAATACATTTGTAACAGTAAGCCAGGTTCATATGTTTGCTTTGTGGTGGATCGATACGACCAGAAAGTTGGTACGTTCTTTACTAGTATTTGTTTTCGTTCAAATTGAATTAAATTTACGTTCAAGCGCAAAGTTAACAACTCGGATAGTAGGAATCAAAATAAATTGCTGTTGCAAAATATGTTTTAAAACATTGTTCCGTTTCTCCAGTAAAGAAACATTTCATTTAGTTACATTAATTTCAATTAATAACGACTTTCTGTGGTTGCCCTCATTTGCATATCGCCGTAGAAATTATGGAATAAATACCATTTTTGCCTGCCGATACTGTTATGCTGCTTACACTTTACACAATTTTTATTTGACAAACGGAAATTCCACGTATTCAGTTATCTCTAAATAGTTTTAAAATTTGTCGGGAAGACGCCGCATCTCTACAAATAGCCGCCATAAAGACCGTACCTTTCCTGTACAAGTTTCGCTTGGCAAATTTAAACTTCTTGTCAAGACAAACAATACAAATGAGAATAGTTAAGTTTACATTTTTCTTTTGTTAAGGGTTTGAACTCTTGATGGTAGTAATATCTTTTTATTTCGTGGATTATTTTGCTTGTACCAGATGATCAAACATGTGACATTTTTTTACTTTACATCTGAGCCCATTTTACTGTGTGGCAGTTTGATTGACATTTCTCCGAAACAATGGACATTTGAGTCAAACTGTTGTACATAGTATATAAGCTAGTGAAGATGCATATGTGTGCTAAATTTGAGGAAATTCGGAGAGATGCACTGTAGACCCGTCTGCATGGTTCTCAGATGGACTCTCTCTTAAATCGCGAAATTCGCGAAATTAACGTGTCGCGAAAATTTCATGTAATAAGGTAGCCGAAGACGATGATAGCTACTTATGCAAGTGTGTATGCAGGCCAACGTAAAACAAATTTAAAATCATGGTTTCATATCATTCAAAGCATTCGGTCAGCGGTTACCTTCGTTAACAGCTACGATGTCCTCTTCGATAGAATTGTCTTCCCAATATCGCTTGCGGATATCGTTATGTGCTTCATTCACACTTACAATGTGACCATGCACGTTACCACCTCTCTCCCCGTTCTCTAAAACATAGATATCATAAACAGAAAGTTATGAGTAACTAGCGAAAGTAGCCGATTCAGGCATTTTCCGTATGGCCTTTAGCCTCGTTTTCAAATCGAGGTCAAGTGCAAAATGATTTCTATGCAGTGGCATCAGTTTGAAGATGAGGCTGAAGATACTTGGAAATGGTTTCTGATTTTTAAGTCTCCTAACAGAGTGACCATTCAAATGAAAGCTACTGAGCAGTTCTTTCCTGTGGTACTGTTTATTATGCTGTACAAGGTGGTTCTAACTTTTGAGTCTGTGGATGAAATCCTAAAGTACGACCATTCAAATGAAAGCTACTGAGCAGTACTTTCCTGTGGTGCTGTTTATTATGCTGTACAAGGTGGTTCTAACTTTTGGGTCTGTGGATGAAATCCTAAAGTGTGACCATTCAAATGACTCTTTAACTAAAATATAAAATGATTACGACTCCGAAAAACATGCAAACTTTAAATATAAGTAAAAGCAAGAAAATAACAAACAAATTACGTAATATTTCGGTTCTTATGATAAGACCATTATCGAACGTAACAAAGATATCAGGATGGAGCGCTAACTTATAGGACCATTTTTATTATAAGAAGGTGTTTCGTCCTATGATGGTCTTTTACAAAGTGAAATTTATCGGCCGCTCTTGTAAATGAAAAGATTGAATTACTGAAATAAATTAATGGAAAATATACCCTTCATTTTGTCCTCGAGTAACCTGTCAAGAATTTCATTTCTTTTGTTCATCAAGATATCATCTGCAAAAAAAAACCATCAACATTTAATGGGGTAATTTCACATCTTTTTAGTATCATCATATCACGTTTACATGCATGATTTCAACTGGCTTTAACTGAACTAAAGAAAATTCTTAGCTTGCTTACCATCAGAGCGACTCTGGACTAAAACCAGACAGCACAAGAGAAATGCCAACTTTAAAATCATAATTTTCTCTTTTCTTCGTGGAAACAGTCCTCTAGAAATCCAGAACGTCGTCAGTTCCACCGATTTGTTTGCTTGTAACTGATTCAAACTTGACCAAACTTGCCTTCAAATTATATTTTGTCTCAGTGCATTTATACGGTTGGCTGATTACTTCGACCACAACTGTTGATACGAAACGGAAAAGGAAAAAACTTATAAAAGGGGAACTAGGCTGATAAAACTTGAAAGAATTTGCTTGACTAGCTACAATTAAAGTCTCAAATTCTATTTCAAACCCATTTGGAAACCATGGAGTATTTTAGGGGTTTTTAATCTTGATAAATGTACAATTATTGCTGTGCTATTTTCAAATCATTCAGAGTGCAGTTTTATAATTCATTGATATTGTGTATACATAACAACGAAGCACGTGGGAAAATGCGTTAGAATGGTTAGTTTGTTACGTAAGTTAGCGATATAGTGTACTGACGAAAATTCCGCTCTCTTCTGATTTGTCTAGTTTGTAATGAATAATAATTATTCATTTGAAAACTGGACAAATTAGAAGAGAGCATGATTGTACCCATGCTTATGGCCGATCTGGGCGTGGCCCAAGCTTTATTTGACCCTTAAAAAATACCATTTTAAAACAGAAAGACAAACGAAGATAGCGATTTAAACTGATGACGATAAAAACTTTGTTATCGGATGCTTTAATCTATTAACAGTAGATTCTCAAAGCATTAATTGTCATAAATCTTCATTTCGTCATGCGACCACCAACACAGTATGACGATGTCTTTTTTTAAGTCTTCGCGCGCGACCCTAAACGATAACTTGATGGCTAAAAGTATCGGCGTTCCTTCCTGAACAGCCTATGTGATACCAAAATCCGTACTGATTTACACCCCTGAACGAGTCGAAAAGCATTTATATGCGAGTCCCCTCCTCCGCCGGGCCTACGTGGATTACATTTATGTCCAGAAATGCAGGCAATCGTAAACAGTAAAGAAAATCCTTAAACTGCCCCGACCGAAATATTGTGTTTGCATGATTATGGCCAGGAGCTTGCTTTAAGCTTACTTTTTCTTGAAAGTGACAAGCGCTGTTTTTTTGGTTATTTTATTAACTTTATGGGCCCCCTTGCTTATAGATTTGCTAATTTCGTTATTTATGTTATCAAACTATTTATTTTCGTTCAGTTTTGTTCAAAAGCTGCAAACTTTTGTTGTTATTAGGCTTGCGCGTATATATATGGTAAAAGGGCGCCTTTTACCCGTTCTCCAGGATAGTAACATCGTACCATCTGCAACTTCAACGTAAGAGACAAGAAAATTTCGCACAGGGAAAATTCTTAAAATACGTGTGCGTTTACGTTAAGGCCAGAAAATAGGTGGGAAATGCGTGCGACCGCATCGGTTTTTGCGCCAGGAATTAGCCATATGGTAGTGAATGTCTACAATGCCGTTGAGTTTGCCTAGCAGAATTTGTCTGAAACTTGTAGCGAAAATCTTTTTTCGGCTCTTTAATTTAATAGAGCTGGCAATTGTGTGAAGCAATTGGTAAGCAAAAATTCGACGCTGGTACAAGGGTCTTTGTTTAGTCGCTCCAGTAATTTCGCTCCGAAATGCATGAGCTTTACTGTTGCTTTTCTTCATCTCCCGATACTTTCTTCAAAGGGTTTATGTAGTGCCTGTCGTAAAAAGGGCTCCTTTTTATAAAACTCTAGTTTCTGCAAGTGCACCGCTTACCGCTTCACGTCCAGCTTTAATACCTTCAAGAACTTTTTTTCTTCATGATTTCTTGCCGCGGATCGACAACATTTTCTCGCTGCTTTTTCCTCTGTTTATGGGAAAAATCTTTTGGAACTACGTTTCTGTTTATAGAATAGACTGTTAAAATCTACCTTTTTAAAAGGCCTGGCTTTTCGTGATAATTGTAACCATTGATAATCATGTATTCTAGGAATAATGAATCGCTCTACTGACAAATAAAAATATAAACATGTTTGGTGCGAAAATCTATTGCTCGCGCGTACGTTTCTATTTTTTTTTTTCATGATCTTAATATAAACACTGAGGTATTTTAAAACTTTTCCCTGTGTAAAATTTCCTTTTGATTTTGTTGCTGCTTTTTGTCAAATTTACTAAAAATAGGTAAAGCATTTGAAAATTTTAAACCAATCCTCAATTGTTTTGTCCAGGGACTATATATATAATTACTTGTCAATTTTTCTCTTCTAGTAGCGTATTAATGACTTAACTAAATTGAGTATAAATAAAATGCACTAAAAACTATTATTACATGTGTAAAAACTTACGGTACCTGAAAGATGCTCGATTCTCTCTGTGAGTAGTTGATCGCGATTCGACCAACTGAATGCACATGCAGAAAGCAAAGCCCTGCACAGCTGTTATATGTTAATTCTACAAGAAAAAAAACATCAATTCATCTCACGTAATGGTCAGTTGACTTAAAGGTCGGCATGCACGAGACGACTAGTCGCGCCGACCGGTCGCCTGCAGAGGCGGGTCAAGTCATAGCAACAAGTCCTTTATGTTAAATTGGACGTACAGCAAAAGGGCGTTTATCAGAACTGAAAAAGGGAAATGGAAAATGATCTGTTGTTTAAGTTATTAATATAAATACAACTTAATCATAATCGTAATCATAATCTAGCTTTGTGTTTTTTATCCCGGCCCATAGAAGAATCATAGAAGTCGATTTGTACGGTAATAGTCGATTAACAGTCTTGTACTTGAACGTACTCCAAGTGTCGATATTTTCTTGCGCTTTTTGTTCGTGAGCCGCCATCTTGAAACAGAGTTTGTGATGTATTATGGGACGTTGTAATGCTGATCTGTGATTGGTTTATTTTCATTCGGTTTCATCCTATTCTGAATGAGCTCTCTGGGTGACTTACAACTTTTTCTTTTTCACAGAATTCAGACCTAAAAAGAGAAAAACTTTTCGTTTTATCATCTCTCAAGAAAAGCAGCCACGAGCGTATTGGCATACTTCATCTCCAATAAACAACAGTTCGTTTTGCTTGGCTAAATTTTTATTTACTTTCGAATATATGTTACGGTCATGTGTGTTATTTTTATTTAATCGACATCTTTTTTTCTAGTATTAATTTATTTGACGTAAAGAAAATAATTATGTTAATGTCCTCTCTTTTAATATTGCGGCGCAGCTTCAAAGCCTGTAAGAATACCTCGTTTAAATTGCGCGCAAATTAAATGCGCTATAAGCTATAATTAATAACTTACGGTACCTAAAAGACGTCAAATTTTCTTTGTCAGATGTTGATCACGATTTAATTTATCAGCTTGAGCAGCACCATAGGCACACACAGAAAGCTAAGCCCTGCACAGCTGTAGCTAGCTGTTGTTTATAACACAGTTGAATCAAAGGTAACCAACTATCAGGCGCCCATTTGTCATAGCGGAAGTCGGCGAGGGAAGAAAACCTACTGTAAATCCTCTGTTAAGCCTTCGGGGGGCTTATTTATTTCAAGATTTTTTGAGAACCTGGTTGCTTTATAGAGGAGGGGCTTAATATAGTTCAGCGAAACGCCAGCAGTTAACCCCCCTTTTTTGTAAATCATAGATTTCAATAGGTTATTACATGTGAATAAATGCCCATAAACCATACTTTGACTGATCAATGAAGTGTTATACATTCATGATAACCGTACAAATAACGGTAATATTTCCCTCAAAGTCACTGTATGTGAATTCGTGTCCGGATCGGTACGGTAAAAATGTACCGGTAATACAGTCTAGCCCGGTTGTTCGAAAGCCGGTTAACGCTAACCAAGGATTAAAACTTAACCGAGGATTTAATTTCTCTTGGAAGACGTGTTTTCAAAAGTTACTTATAAGTTACATTCGAAGACAATTCAGAGACGAAACTAAAGGACAAAAATACTTTGGAAAAATCTCCATTTAACTAGAATCAAAATTGATTATAACCGTGGTTTAGCTTAACCGCGCTTTAAACAACCCTGCCCTGTTGTTTATTGTGTTGGTTGTGAAGGAAGGGGGGGGGGGGGGAGTGAGGCTAACAAAATTTCTTTTTAAAAAAAGGGGAGGTGGGTGAGGATAATTAGAGGGGGGACAGGAGCCCATCAATTGATGGGCCATAAAATATAATATAAAATATCTGGGTGTGAAGGTCAGCAACAGAGACTGAATCGAATTATCCGTCATTCGCGGTTAACAAACCGTGACTTCAGCCTATTGCACAACAACAAAAGTCTTACTTAAAAGACACGACCGCCTTCATTAACTTCATTGAAAAAAAGAAAACAACAAAGTTACCAGAGAATAGAAGGATATTCTTGTTTTAATGGACGTAACGAGCCTATACGAACATACCACAAGAAGAGATGATCCAAACATTATGCAGAGCATACTTTTCTTTTAATCAAAATGAAACTCATATCCCCACACCACTACTTGAACAACTGCTAAGGCTTATCCTAAAGGAAAACTCATTTGAATTCAATGGCAAGGACTATCTGCAGACACTCGAAACTTCCATGGGGACTAACATGGCAGTCTCTTTTGCCAACCTCAACATGATCATCAGTTATGGTGAAAGTTAAAACATAACCTTCGGGTAGATATATGTACGCGTCGCGGACCTATTTTATTCTTTATTGTCATGAAACAGGTTCACGTTTATATGAGAATGTTAACTTTGTTGTAATATGCAATTCAAAGAGATGGAAATTGAATAAAGAAAAAGGGAAGAAGCTAAGAATCATCGAAAATAAAAAGAAACAGATCCTAATTGTGTCAACGAACGGAAGCCATTCCCAAGAGTATACCTACCAATTGTCAAGGATTTTAAATAACTTGTTTCCCACAAAAAGAACATTCATTCTCTGATGAAGGCCGCGGTGAGCGACCGAAAATTTAGAAAAACTTTTAAACTTTTTATAAAGATTTTTAACAGGTCAGTTTCAAAACTTTTATTTATTACCACATGTTTTAGTCTTAATTTAATCCATTTTGAAGTACACCATTAAATGATTACTTAGTTATTGTGTGACTGTTCAATAAAGTATTGAAATGTGCGGAATTAATATGCGTTTTTATCTTTTATCTTGCCTTTTAATTTATCCTTCTGCTAGTGGATGACTACAAACTATTCAGCATATTTTAATTTAACTTTTATTTAATTACAAGTGCCTTGAACAAATACCATGAACCTTTTATTCTTAAAGAATGTCAAACCATTAAGTCGTCAGTTTGAGTTTGTGAATGAATCCGTGTACGTAATTGATTCAATTCATAGCTATTGGGGAGTACATGCTGTGCATGCTGTGCAAACTGGTTCAATCGTTTTAGCCATATGTGAAATGCTGTTCAAAGTGTACACGGCCATTCAACTCCGGCAACAATCCTTTGTAAGGTACTGTTTGTTATGCTGTACAATCTAACTTCCCAAGTCTGTGACGTGAGTGAAATACTAAAGGCTAAAAGCTACTAAACAGTACGGGCAGTACTTTCCTGTGGTGCTGTTTATTATGCTGTACAAGGTGGTTCTAACTTTTGAGTCTGTGGATGATATCCTAAAGTGTGACCATTTAAATGAAAGCTATTGAGCAGTATTTTCCTGTGGTGCTGTTTATTATGCTGTACAAGGTGGTTCTAACTTTTGAGTCTGTGGATGAAATCCTAAAGTGTGACCATTCAAACTCAAGCTATTGAGCAGTACTTTCCTGTGGTGCTGTTTATTATGATGTACAAGGTGGTTCTAAGGTGCTGTAAGGTGCTGTTTGTTATGTTGTACAATCTAACTTCCCAAGTATGTGACGTGAGTGAAATACTAAAGGCTAAAAGTTACTAAACAGTACTGGCAGTACACTTTCCTGTGGTGCTGTTTATTATGCTGTACAAGGTGTTTCTAACTTTTGAGTCTGTGGATGAAATCCTAAAGTGTGACCATTTAAATGAAAGTTATTAAGCAGTATTTTCCTGTGGTGCTGTTTATTATGCTGTACAAGGTGGTTCTAACTTTTAAGTTTGTGGATGAAATCCTAAAGGTCCTACAGTCAGTTACCATTCGTTTCAAATGAAAGCTATCCTGAACAGTACTTTCCTATGGTACAGTTTATTACATGTTGGTACGGTAATTCCAGCTTTCAAGTCTGTGGATGAAATCCCAATGAAGTGCGACTATGCTGATCTTATTTCAATTTGCTCAAAGTTGAAACTCGGTGCTTTGGCGCTCTTTAATAGCAATAAAAGGGTTGACTTAGCAATTTAACAGTCGTATAATTTGTTAATTTCTTCGATATCGTTCGTTGTCAAGGTTCCTCTCAGCTGTCCTCCAAGAGGCACCCATGGCCGTCCCCTTGCAATGATTGTCGGCTTCTTTCCGGAGTCAACAGAATACAGATATCTGTCATAATGCATAACGGATTCGTAGTCGTATGCCAGACCCAATGTATCTAACTTGCCGTGTTCGTACTTCAGGAAGTTGTTCTTTTTACCTTGAAATAGAAAAGTAAGTATTGGGGTATATAATTAATTTATTATTTAAACTTAAGTAAAAATACAAGGATTTCTTCCATAGCGGAAAAATCATATCTCGACACATGTGAAGATTTTTCGAATCTTCATCGGAAATCTTCGGGCATCTTTGGCAATCTTCGGAATATGATCGGAAACATTCATGCAATTGTTATTGTGCCGAAGGGCTTTCGTCTTTCAGATACCTGGTTGTATATTCTGCCATAGAATTTCCACGTAGTTATCCCTGTCAGGTCTACTCTGCTCGTGCCAAATCCCTGTTAAGTTAAAGAAGATTAGAATGGATTAATGAAAGCAACATCTTTAATTTTAGCGCCTGTTAAAACTATTGTGATTGCTGACGGAGGGAGACTGGGCCCCTTTTCCCGCCTCTCTCCTCGTTTTTCCAGCTCATTCGCGCGAGGGTGACAGATCTCAATAGCCCAATTTCGATATATTAAAATTCAACTTGAAACAAAAGACATCACTGCGAGACTTAGGGGAATGATAGTAGGGATTTATATGGTTTATTCCCCTAAGCCTCGTAGTGATGTCTTTTGTTTGAAGTTGAATTTTAATATATCGAAATTGGGCTATTGAATAAGAAGCTATACAATGGACCGCGAACGAAAATGCTGCTCGTGACGAAGGATCTAAAGGGCTTCTCTAGATCCTACGTACACCAGCAGCATTTTCGTTTGCGGTCCTTCGCTTCTTATTCTATTGTTTTATTTGGGACCGTAGATCTTCTCGGATCCGATGTGCTGTTTATATTTTTCAACATGGTTTATTTACCAATGAAGTCTTCAACTCTTAACAAGAGTATTTCAGACTGCTTTAAAATTTGGCCATGTAATCGCTGAAGGATGATTAATGTCTGTCTTCCGCGCTTTCTTTATCGGGGCAACGACATGATATTTCAAATTCTTTGCTTATTCAATATTGCTCATGGTCACGGGCTGTGACGTTAGCCAATTGGCAAATATTTGAATTTGAGCTCATTTGAGGTCATTACCACATGAAATGTGCTAGACAGTTGGCGTTCGCGCTGGTTTTTTCATCTTTTTGCTGCTATAACGTGCTGACGAGACTCAGCCAGGTCGAAACAGCTGGCTTTCAGTTTGGGCTCTATCACTTGTCGTTGTCGCGTTAAATGTTCTACGTAGTATCAGCTACCTTGCTTACTTTATGTGACAAATTTCAAACCAGTTTGAGAAGCAATATATCAAACACGAGGAAGAGTGTTTCATCAGGATATCCAAACACCGAGAAGTGAGTTGAAAAACGAAGCGCTGCCGAGTTTTTTTTTTAACCCACTTTGAGATGGATACTTGATGAAACACTCTGTCGAGTGTCCGATATAGCTTCTCATACTGATCATTAAATGCGGAGAAAACGAAGGAATAAAATCGCCAAAATCTATGCAAATTTAGAACGGGTTTCCAAACCATCGCGGTAGTGATTTCCTTTAGTGTTTTCGTCATGATTTATTAATGAGTTTTAGAACATCTTCTAAATAAAGCTTTCTTTATGGCGAGTTTAGAGTATTGTATGTGCATCAAAAATAAGTGTCCAATCACCTCTTAGAACTCCTCACGTGACCTCTTGTACTTACCGATAGAATGCATGAGCTCGTGCAGAACGACACCAACGTACTCACATCCACTCCCAAGGGAGAGTGACTGACCCCCACCAGAACGGCCCACCTTTGACCAGCATCTAAAGACATTGAGGTTATGTTATAGTTTGTAGTCTTACATGTAGAAAAGTGCTACGAGGTCCGTACAAGTAAGTCATGCAGCTTGTAGTTTGGTCTTTAATTGATTGTTTGTTTGATATATTGACTGAACGAGTGAATGACTGATTGATTGATTGATTGATTGATTGATTGATTGATTAGAGCAGTTTTCATTGAATGAGAAAAGTAATTACACAATTGCTTTGGTTTTACATTGCTACGCATTGTGATTGGCTAAAAAATCTCGCGCCACTTTCTCGACCAATCAGAAGTAAAACCAAAACCAATCGTGACTTGCTCGCACGCGTTTTCCCGCGCTTGGCGCCGCCGACATGTAATTGCTTCGAGCTCTGATTGTTTCATTGGATTGTTTACGACTGCTGTGATTGGTCAGAGTAATTACTTTGGTGTTGGTTTTACAACACTCAATAGAAAACTGCTCTAATTGACTGATTGATTGATTGATTGATTGATTGAATGATTAATTGATCGATTAATTGATTCATCTGATTGATGAAGTGATTATCCACAACTTTCATATTGAAAGACATTGAGGTTACCTTATAGTTTGTAGTTTTAGTTTCTATTTATAGTCTTACATGAACAAAAGTGCTGCGACGTCTTTTATACAACACTTAGGTCTGATTGATTATTTTGATTTATTGACTGAATGAGTGAATGAATGACTGACTGATAAATTAATTAATTAATTAATTAGTTAATTAATTGATTGATTGATTGTTTGATTAATTGTTTGATTGATCGATTGACTAATTGATTGATTAATTGATTGATTAGATGATCGAATGATTGATTGATTGATTGATTGATTATCGGCGAACTCTTCGGCTTGGTTTTAATCGGAACATCAGGAATTTCGTAGGGGGTGGGGGAGAGGTGGGGGCCTGAAGGGGAGAGAAACTTGGGGGAGAAGTGCCGAAGTGCTGCTTGTAAACCCGACATTCATCTTTCTCGCAGATTTAAGTTCCACCTACCCGTTTCTTTTGGACATCTTGATGTGGTCTCCTCCGTAACTCGTGTCGACTTCTCGAAATTTCAAGCACGTCTTGTCGCGGATCAAGTTGATTGCATCATCTATCTTTGGTCGCAAATGTTCTGAAATAGGATTATTGACACAGTTTTTTTTTCTGAGTCAGTTGCTTAATACTTAGCTTTTTACAATTTTTGCTTTAAAAGTGCTTCATTTGTTTTATTGGTAAAAGAAAAACTCGATCTGGACCCGGTTGTTCAAAAGGTTGAAAGCGCTATCCACCGGGTAAATCACTGTCTGTTGAATAAGCCTTAACAAAACCAGTATTGTTATCCACTGAAAAGTGATTCATCCGGTGGCTAGTGCCAGTCCACCTTTTTTTGGACAACCTGGTCCAGGGCAAATCAATCACAGCAGCCTCGTTCCTAGTCTCCATTCACTTCGTTACCTGTCATCAGCTCGAAAGATTCGCGTTTGACCCAAGCCTCCTCGTTTCGCTCGCTTAGCGCGTTAAGCCCTTGGGACGGGGCTCGCTTACGCCAGTTTTCCTGGCATTGGCACGAGCTGCAATTTTGTTCCAAGATTAGGCGCATATTTTCCTGCGCTTGGCGCTGATTGATTGGTGGCGCTGTTATCCGTTTGTTATTAAGAAGTTGTCTGAATTTGGATTTAGATGGTTCTAGATTGCTTATCTGTAGACAGGAGAGCAAGCAAACTGTTGTCATTCTCTTTTCACGAGTACTGTCAACAAATATATGAATATCGATTATTATCTTTTATTTTTTTCCACTGAGCAACTTACTTAAGTTTTGGTCCACAGAATAGTACACGGTTTTGCCAGGCCAAAGCTTGTTCGTATTTTTTATCACATTTCTCTTCATGTCTGTCTCTTGATTGACAACTGCCTCGTCCTCGCGATCTAGGCACAAGTCTCCCTCGAACAGCTGACATCCGGGTTTATTGTTAGGATCTAAAAGTGAATTATAGTGTTGTTGATTAGCGATTAGCCGCTCACTTACTTACACAACGTCACGATCAGCCGGGGGGAGGGACTTCCATATAAAAATGACGGGGATACTCGGCGCCAATTTTCGAAAAACACCCTAAAAGGTACCAGAATCTCGTTTGTTAGGTGTGGCTCAAATATGTTAAATTTTTACCCCTAAAAGGTACCAATTTCAAACAACACAAGACATATTCTGTCATATTTTTTTTTCAGTTCAATACCCAAGAAGGTTCCGCTATAATTTTAACCGTGGTCATTTTAGATTTCAGCCCCTAAGCGGTACAAATCTACAAAATGTGACCCCTAAAAGGTACGACGAGCACCCCCGTCATTTTCATATCGGTTAGAAAACAAATCGTTTTGAGGTGCTTTTCTTTTCATTCTAAAACCGAATGCCTGGGCGTAGCAGCAGGAGGCGATGATAGCACGTTGAATTGCATACCATTCACCGGCTTAAAAACAAATTGAAACGACGGTTTTAAATCATTCAAAGAGGTCGGTCAGCGGTTACCTTCATTAACAGCTACGATGTCCTCTTCGATAGAGTTGTCTTCCCGGTATCCCCTGCGGCTATTGTCATGTGCTTCATTCACGCGTACAATGTGACCATGCACGTTGCCATCTCTCTCCTCGTTTTCTAAAAACAACCACAAATATACATTAACAGAAAGTTCTCTAAAAGGTAGCTTGCGACAATGCGACAATATTCGGTTCGAATTATGTTCTGAGTGGCCTAAATTATTTGCACTTAACCTCCTATTGAAAATGAGGCTGAATATATATTAGGAAATACAATGGCCCATTAGCCTGTGTATAATTCTCAATAAGTGTCCGAGGTGATCCAACCTGATTTTGGAGTATCCATTCCCTCCAAGTTCTGTATCGAATGATAATTTACGTATCCCATGATGCACTTTGTTTTTCAGTATTATAGAAAAGAACTTCGGAAATTTTTTGGTCCATTTTGATAATGTCCGTTCTTGTAAGTGAAGGGAATTAAGTTTATAAGCCAGTTCTCACTAGAGCTCTTAAGTGCACTTGAAGTGCACTTGGTACGTAGTTGTAGTGTGAACTCCTTTCTGAGAGCGTTTTCTAAGTCTGACTTACGTTTCAGAAGAAGCACTCATCTGATTTATTTACACGTTTAAATCTCTTCGTGAAATGTATCAAAGAGTTAAAAATTAATATCAGCTAAATGTAATTAAAAAGTTAATTAATTTGCAGTGATTCATTTTCTATAAGCTCCAGATTTCCCTTCTTTTCTATCTTTCCTATGCTGTTGGTTTGTGCGGAATCACCCAAGTGTAGCTCGCGTACTTTGAGTGTGAACGTTTTAATGACCGCACTTTTTGGTTTCTTTGTTGCCCTGGCGATAAGCGTAAAACAAAAGGATCCAAGTGCAGTTCAAAGCAAGGTCTACCCCTTACTTGGGAGCGCACTTGACCAATGACAGTGACCAAGTGACTTGACCAAGTGCAGCTAAACGTGGGCGCGCAACTTTGAATTAAACAGGGAACGAGCTCTCTGCGTTTTGGTTTCTGGAGTCACGGGCGAATTCAAAAAGACTCTCAAGCAGGATCTCAAGTTTTACTTAAGCTGTTATATTGGAAGGCGTATTTCAAGCCGACTTAGGGTAAAATTTCTACGTTCAGAGAAAAAGGTTGCAGTCTAGTTCTCAGTCTTAGCCAATCAAAAACACTACAGCCATGCGCAAGACGAGCACGAAAAATTTCCCCGAAATTAACAAAAAGTGAGCATAGATTTACACCAGACGATTTTTGGACTGAATTAGGTTCAAATAAAACTTGACTTGATAAGAAAAATAATTTTACTATCGACTAAGCGTTTCATGCATATCATACTTAAACCTGCAACTTTGTTTATCAATCATGCAAGCTAATCAACGGCATACCACCTTGTGCTCGCAAGTAATTTGCATCTAAACACACACGCTGTGCATAGTCATGCCTGAAAATCATGATATTATCTCCCCTTTCCAAAGTGGACCTCAAATCTTCTTGATTTTCAAGTGCACTTTAGGTGTACTTTGGTCCCTAGTGTAAACAGGCCTAATATTTTAATCGAAAATATACCTTTGATTGCGTCCTCTAGCAGCCTGTCAAAAACTTCATTTATTTTTCTCATCGAAACATCGTCTGCAATGAGGATAAAAACATTTAATTAAAAATGAAAAGATAATTAAGATTACATTAAACAAAAAAAAACTTATTAAATTCAAGCTAGTATACCTTCATTTTAAAACTTGGAATGCAGTAAAAGAAAAAGAGTAGCGTATTGCTATAGAGCCGTTGATCAAGGTCACACATGCAGTTACTAACCGTACCAGAATTTCCTTAATGTTCCGTCTTTTTAAAAATTATAAAATCATGCATATGGCATGACGTCTAATCATGCAATATTTATAACTCTACAACTCGAAAGATTTCTCTAAATCCATTAGGTTTCTTATCGATCGAGGATACAGCAATGATAAATATTCTAAAAAATGTTTGGAGTACAACTGACAGGCAGGCAGGCAGTAACAACATATCGTTATTTCAGCCTAGTGTTAAAGCGATAATCAAGTTATTTATGGACTCTTCATGGTTAATGCTTTAAAATTGTTTTTGAGTCGCCAGGAAAAATAATTTAGTTTTAGCAGTAAATGTGATAATGGAAATTTAATGGAAAGAACTTTTTACAATGATAAATATTTTATAAATTCCCGCCTTCTTACTGAAACGTGTTATCGTTATTTCGTTACATGCGTCAATGTTATTCAACGGCTTTCAACCGAATAAAAATGCTTTTAAACTGATAAAACATATGAAGAATTTAGTCTTGCTTACCATAAGGGCGACTCAGTACAAGGGACAGACAGCACACGAGAACTGCCAACTTTAAAATCATGTTTTCGTCTTTTCTTCGTGAAAACAGTACTAAAAATCCAGAAGGTCGTGAGCTCCGAGTTGTTTGCTTTTAAGTGATTCAAACTTGACCAAACTAATGCCTCCAAATGTTAATTTGTCTCTCTATTATATACGGATGGCTGCATACGTCACAACTCAGCAGTTATTCGTCTGAAACTTCATGGACAACAAAACTGTAAAAATAAAAAAGCAAGAGAAATCGTAAAAGAGAAGCTGACTAAAATTGCAAGAACTGGCTTAACTAGATATAAAGTCTCACATTTTCTTCCAATCTCTGTCGAAACAGTCGGAAACCATGGAGTGTTTTCGGAATTTTCAATATTTACTGTGCTATTTTCGAATCATTCCGAGCGCAGTTTCATGATTAATGATATTGTGAACATAACAATGAAGCACGTGGAAAAAAATTCGTTAGAACCGTTAGTTTGTTAAGGAAATATAACGATTTCATCGTTTTTAAAACAATTCTTCTCTCTTTGGATTGGTGCAGTTTTCAAATGAATTATCGTCCTTTTGTTAATTTGTTTGCTTATTGCTAACACTTCCACGTGGCTTCCAAAAAAGACCAGTACATCGTTGTACATCTGGCGCCCGGGTACAACCGGACATTCTGTCTTCTATAATACGCCAGGCAAGCGTCATTTTGAGGCCCAGCTTACATTTCGACATCAGATATTGCTTTTGTTTTGAACGTTATATGTTATGTCGTGCGCGCTTTTTTTAGTTCCGAGAAAGAGGCAGTAGCCGATCGAAACGTCTGGGTTTATTTTTTAGTTTTAGCGCATATATAAACAACTCGGAAATTCTTACAAAACAGAAGGTTTAGCCTCAGCAAAATTTAACCAAAAGCGTGGGCGATTGTCTTATAGCCTCGTGTTGTTCGCGTTTCTCGCTCGCGCATGTAATTAACTTCCTTTGAGCGTTCTGAAGACCACATGCTGGTGCTGTTAAACCTTGAACATAATTTTCTTACAGACTACTCGAACGCATTACTATAATAATACACGACCATATTTTATGGTTCTTCTACTTTGAAAACAAGTAAGAATGGTTTTTGGCTTTCCGAAGTGACAGTAAAAATCGGTGAATTGTTTAGTTGCAATAACTGACTATCTGACTAGAGGCTACCTTTAGATAAGACAAAACCAATGGACTGCACGCTTGTTTTAGCATCTCTGTCAACGTACTAAAGACTAAAACAAAAGCTTCACTTCTCTTAGTCTTCAATTCAGCTAACCTGCCGTCTTACTTGGTCTGTGAAGTCCGTTAAAACGACCCGGGTAATGTTATCTGGGCTTTTTTCCATACAAAGTCGGACTCCAAATTATGTATAAACTTAATATGGAAATGAAAATGACAGATAATTTTTTTTGAAAGCTTTCTTAAACAGCTGTATATAATTACCCGGACTGTTTGAGGCCGCTGCAGCTTGCAAAGGCATGTCACAGCACGGTTTCTCAAGGATGGTGCGGGTTATTTTTTCGGCTTAAAGAATCTCAACTTAAGGAAAATTTTATTCATACGCGATAACTGAAAAATAATAACTTATGAGATGCATTTTAGCAACCAAAAGCCAAAGAAAAATCATTAGTGCAAGACAAATAAACGTTTGAAATCATTCAGATAAAATTTATGCGTTGGTAAATGAAATTTAAGTGACGGTTAATAGATGTGCTATTAGCCTCAACTGTGAGAGTATAAATACTGTCTGATATTTTAAGTAGCTTTCAGTTTATTAAAGATTACGAAAACATGAGCAAAATTACACAAAAGTCAACAGCAAAATAAGAAAACAGAGAGAGCATTAATTTTATATTTTCCTCTTTCGATAAATATTCCGTGCACGTTTCTTACGTCCAAAAAAGTGATCGGATTACCCTTTCACTCCCAGAGTCAATTATGGAGACATTTTTTTGAGTCTGTGGATGAAATCCGATGGTGTGACCATTCAAATGAAACCTCTTCAGCAGTACTTTTGCATGGTACCATTTGTTCTAACTTTTGAGTCTGTTGATGAAATCCGATGGTGTGACCATTCAAATGAAACCTCTTCAGCAGTACTTCTGTATGTTACCATTTGTTCTAACTTTTGAGTCTGTTGATGAAATCCGATGGTGTGACCATTCAAATGAAACCTCTTCAACAGTACTTTTGTATGGTACCATTTGTTCTAACTTTTGAGTCTGTGGATGAAATCCGATGGTGTGACCATTCAAATGAAACCTCTTCAGCAGTACTTTTGCATGGTACCATTTGTTCTAACTTTTGAGTCTGTTGATGAAATCCTATGGTGTGACCATTCAAATGAAACCTCTTCAGCAGTACTTTTGCATGGTTCCATTTGTTCTAACTTTTGAGTCTGTTGATGAAATCCTATGGTGTGACCATTCAAATGAAACCTCTTTGGCAGTACTTTTGCATGGTACCATTTGTTCTAACTTTTGAGTCTGTGGATGAAATCCGATGGTGTGACCATTCAAATGAAACCTCTTCTGCAGTACTTTTGTATGTTACCATTTGTTTTTCATTATTTTACAAAACGAAATTTGGGATTTTTCTTGAATATTTATTTTTGACACTTTCAGGAGTCAAGGTTACCGAACTACTGAATTCGGATATTATTTTAGGGAAAAGTGACCGGTCTTTATAACTTCCTTTTCACCTGTTCTGTAAACTAATCCAACGGAAAAAAAGGAAGAAAAAAAATTCAAAAAAAAAACCAACAACAACAGAAAAACACTAAAAAAGTGCCGGCGTTCAGTTCTGTATAGCTTTATTCTCGAATGCATCCTATGTCATAAACGCTTACCAAAAAATATTATCACATACTTTTTTCTCCAGAATTGCAATAAAAATCACCTAACAGACAGGAACGTATCTCGTGCCGGCCTGAAGCAAAGGAAATATGGGAGACGTCTGCGCGAGGCTAATATCGTGTAAATACGTTTTATTCAAAAACCTTGGGCTGTTCAATTTTTTTCTAATAAACTTGCATGGGAGATCCAAATTGACATGTATGTCTTACTCAGTGATACTGATCAACTTTTTTAGACGTTCCTTCTATTTTAAGACGTTCCTCAAACAACGACTTGTGCGAGAGATTGATAAACAGTGGCCTATTCATATCGATTTTGAAACATTTCCCACACGGACTCCCCGTTAATATGATGTGTGCATTATTTGTTTTGGCCGCCAAGCTGCAGCCATTGCCATAAGGAGGTCTCAAAATGCTCCGAGATCAGAAAACAAATACTTTTTACTAAAACGGCTAACTAAAGCTCATGACTGGGATTTGCCTTGGAAGATATACATGTCTTTGTTCCCATATAAGGCTTACACAAGTGACACGTTGCCATGGTTATTTGGCGATTTAACTGACGTGAACGTTAATCTTTTTTAGGCAATTATTTTTATTATTACTATTTCACAAAAAAGAACATTTCTCCCAATACAGCTATTATTAATGTCCACAGGAGGGACAAACACGGTAAAAGGTAATTCATTTCATTTGCATTTGAAAAGCCCTTTACATTAAGATTTTCTCCCAATACAGCTGGTTTTTTTTTAATAACATTAAAATGCCCAAACGAGAGATAAACGAGATAAAAGGTTTCGTTTTCATTTGCATTTGAAAAGGTCCTGCGGGCATTATTATCAAACTCAAGAGAAACTAACAATTATTATTATTATTAATGGAAACCCGAACGTGAACGTATTACAAAGAAGTCGATAAAAATACGGTCGTCAGGATCGGGAACGCCCAACAAATCGTTAAATTCATCTTTAAAACTTCGTAAAACTTCGTAATTAATCAATCTGAGACTAACACCTGGAGTTTTCTCTTTTCTAGCAAAACGTCACAGCAAATTTTCGCGGCATGAACATCGGAAAATTTAACTCTTTACGCCCTACTATCAAAATTTAAATTCTGATTTCTAGTCCTGATTTCCTATAGACGTAGTGGGGAGAAATCAGTTTAGATATCAAGAGAACTCATCTTGCGTGATCATTTCCTGAATTCTCATAACCTTTTTGCTTGATAAGGCATTAATTTTCTAGGAGAAATTTGATGTTGATCTCAACGCCTTTTGTTTTCGGAGGGATAAAAAATGTCATTTTGCTTACGAAATAAGGTCAGCTCGCTCCTGGTCAGCTAGAATTTTCGGAAACGAGAAAGCAGAGAGTAAATTGGGAAGATAATATTCCTTTCTCTAAATTGTTCTGATGCTGAAATAGTTAGTTATAAATTAAGAATCTTAAAGCTCAAACTGCATTCAGCTTTCACATAGTTTCCTTTAAAGGCGCTGAAATGAAATGGAAAAACAGTGCAACGCCATTATATTCCAAGAAGCGGCGTTTTTTTTTTGTTTGTTTGTTTCGAAAATTCCTCGTTTGGTTCGCCTGGATCGTGCAAAACTAAGTTTGTTTTGTGTTTCACCGGGTGTTCTCTCAAGCAGTTTAAGGCCTGGGTTTAAAGTGTGTTCGGAAAATATGGTTGACACTTAATATCTTCACCGAGAAAACGCAGATCAAAATGAAATTTTCCCTGAATGTTAATCTTGATGTTTTCTTTTGCCTTAACGCAAAAGTTTGGTCACGTGACATGTCACGTGATCAAAATTTTAAAATTACGTAAATCGGCGATTTGGTAGCGAATTTTCTTTGTATAGTTAAATAAATTAGCTTTTCCGATGGAGGTTTAACATATTTAACCTTCTACGTTTGGAATGATTGTCCTCAAGTCTTTAAATTGCAGTTACAAATAATTATAGGTTGAATTTTGGACTGAAAAGTGACCTTTGTCCTCATAATTTTTTTTTAGAGATTAATGGACACTCATTCCAAACGTGAAGGGCTGGAGATATTTAATCTGCATCAGGAAAACATTTTTATTTGATGTTTTCTCTTAAACCCGTCACCAATTCATCAAATATTTGCTATTTTAAGAAAAATGGCCACGTGACATGTCACGTGACCTATGCCAAAGCTTATTATACTTAAAAATGTTAAGGACGACAATATCTTTCTGTGTGCCAAATTTCGCCTGATTCAGTTCCATTCCGTTTGTAAAAGTTATTACGAATAAACCGTTTTTTCCTGGTCAAAGCCCTTGACCCAGGCCTTAAACTACTTGAGTGGGACCGTCACTGAACGTAAAAAGCTAAAAACACGGCAGAATTTGACATTTAAAAAGTGACAGTAAGGAGTCGAGGTTTTCGAACTTAACGATTAAACGTACCTTAAGGTGGCTCAGATCACTTAGAAACCACTTAGAGATGGCTTTGAATAGGGATTAAAGACACTAGAATGGACAAAATCTGTACCTCGCGGCGTCTTTATGTCCTGAGTTAGTAATGTACAAGGTGTGGTCAGTTAAACTGACACCAAATAGATCTTATTCATAAATGGCGGCCAAATTTTTATTCTTTTATGTATATGTTGATTAGCCCTACTGGCCTCTTTTTAGCGTAAAAATTCTTTAGAATTTTGCACATGCTAACGAGGCAAGTACAGTTGATTACCATGAATATAAAAGAAAAATCAATCGGTCACGAATGAATAAGTCTATAGCTGCCGTGCATACAAGAGGCTCAACAGCGTGCTTTAAACATCAATGTTTTTATTATCAAGATTGCACGAATTTACATTTGAAAAGCTTCCATCATTACATGATTATTTTTCTAAGTAATGAAAATGGTAATTAAGGCTTTTATTCCAGTTTCAAATATTATAGCAGCCAATAAAGTAAGGTGCTAATTATGGGTAATGTACAACAGTGAAAATTCAAGCAACGAAACGTCACATATGTTTATTCATTCTATGTTTTAGAATTAAGGGAGACTTGTTTTTGGCGTTAAAAATATATGCAGTAAGAATTATATAATCTTGGAGCACTTAAAAATGTTAACTCGCTTTTCACTTGTACTCTTGTGAGTATTTTTCGTGGTGATCAAAATGGTGCTTTCTCCTGACCAGTTGATATTTCGTAGAAATTCTAGTTTAAACCTGTATTTCACTAAGCAACCTTGCGATCATTGCAAATATTTACTCACCTATTGACGAGTCAAGATAGTGGAATAAAGCTCAGGTCAAGTTTTTCTAAGCGCGCTATCTGGAAATAGTATTTTTAGTTAGAGTAAGCTATTCTTATTTTGATCAGAAAAACTAACGCGGAGAGATTTCGACGTTTCGATGACATCCTGTCATCATTATCATTATCATTTTCTTGATAATGATGACAGGATGTCATCGAAACGTCGAAATCTCTCCGCGTTAGTTTTTCTGATCAATTTAATAACAAAAGTCAATCTTATACCTATTCTTATTTAACTATCTTATTTTTCAGTAAAACCATATTGATTTTGGCAACCTTTTTGGGACCTTACGTTGGCGCTATTTAATTACTTTTGGATTATATTCATTTGCCACTTTTACACAAATAAGGTAAAATATGATTTTAATGAAAAAGGAGCTATTGTCAATGAAGATCGCCCAAGGTCACTCAGTGCAGTCAGTTCAATACAGGTTTACTCGTTGACACTTATCACCTTATAATGATATGGAATGGGCTGGACTAAACTTAACCAATCATGTACGATGAAGAAGCTTGTCGTCTTCAGTTTTTCTACATTATGCAACGAATTTCAAATGTTATTTCTACGTTCACCTTCTCTGTAAATGCCTAGACTTTACGATAGAACTCAACCTTGTAATTTTTATATTTTTCCTGTAGTTTTGTTTTGGCTGAATAGTTCCGAAATGTTAGTGAAAATTGCAAGAGAAGCCAGCTTCGGCTCTGACAAACATATCGAAGGAATATATGTTAATGATTTGTCCTAACCAATCACGATAAGGCTTAAGTTAGCCTACATTACCTTTTGATCTGTTTTTGACGTTGATTGATAGCTAATTCTCAGCCCAGATAAAAGCTATGTGAGAAACATTCTAAGAAGAACATTGTGAAGGAACCGAACTGTAAAGAACTGTGGAAGTCTAATCAAGAGTAAAAGCCAGAGCAAGCTACTGAAGTCTGCTTACTGAGTCCCGAACAATTGAGTGTGGAATAAGTTGCTAGTCCCCCAACAACGTTTATTCTACAGTAATTAAGTAGAATACATATTAAAAGCATACACTCTTTTGTTTTTATATAAGAACGTCTAATTTTGTGCTGAGGCTGAGCTGGGACTCGGCACTTTCTTACTTTTTTTTTTGGTGATTTGAGCCTGAGAACGTTCTTAGCACGTTCTTAGGATAAATGCACAGTAGTTCAGAAAATTATAATCATGAATAATTAAGAAGAAAGAATTATAGGTGAAGTTCTACAAGTTTGCTAATTATTAGACGACCCTTAGACATGCTTGCTTGCATAAAATGGCTTGACTACATTTCTTATCTCATTTGTAAAACATGGTAAATAGAGGCGTTCTTAACTATACCTCAGCCTCTCGTTCCCAGGGCTTTTCCCTTCCGCCCGCCCCTCTCTCGAAGGGAAAAGCTCTGGGAACGAGGTTGGGTACGTTCTTGGCACGTTTTTAAATTTCAGGCCAATCTTAGCCTCAACGTGATCTTATAAAAAAGGTTCTTATACATAATAAAGAGTGTACTCTTCATATACGATAAAACTCTGTAAAATTAAAAAAAAAACTCTAAAAGTTTCTCACACCTATAGCAATCACATTTCTACAGTAATAAATTCATATTTCATATTCATTTAAAAGGCACTCTATATAATGACTTATGATATGGCAGGGAAAATTTTGCATAAGCCACAAAGTGGAAGTGAAATTTTGGAGATAGCCGACGTCGCTGAAGAAGAGAGAAAACCAAGTACGATGCTCAAATGAGCCTGAGCGTCAAAATAAAAGAAGAAGAAATTATCAACAGACACAACCGTTAGAAAAGGATGGGGAACCCGAAAATAATGTGCACCTTTCATTTTATAACATTTCAATAAATGAATGTAATAACAGCTTCAACTGTGAGAAAAAAATGAGACTGAACTAGCCTCAACTATACTGTCTGATACACTTTATTTTAACTTTTAGTTTATGAAAATTTATGAAAACATTGGCAAAATTGCAACAAAAATCAACTTAAAGTACTACTACGACGAAATTTTGTTCTTTTGTTTTTCCACTTGTTTTCGCACAACCTGTAGTCCCCCAAAGCCCACTACTCCTCATATAATGAGTTTCGCTGCCTGTGCTCAACGCAAAATTTCAAATCCGATTTTCTATCACCATGCACTGTGCTGGCCTTCAGCTTCGCAAATTCTGAAGCGAACCAGCAAAATTACTTTCAGAAAGATAGAGAGAGATTCGCTGCAGCCGTTTACAAATAATAAATACAAGCATGGAAGAGAGACTGCTGTTTAGAAAAAAAGGGGGGAAAAAAAAGAATAAAAAAAGGTAGCCCCCGGAGAGATTTGAACTCTCGACCCCTGGTTTTCAAGACCAGTGCTCTAACCACTGAGCTACGAAGGCCAGGTGGGTAACATAACCGCGAATATTTGTAAATAATGAAAGTCTAGAGCATTGGAGTACGTTTGCAATTTAGTGGACTCGCTTTCAACATCGAGAACCGTATCAAACCTAAGCTTATTGTTTTATTTCCTTTTCAAACTGTCAATGGAAATGTCATCAGTCCGTTACGTATTTCCGTCATTACGCAAGGTATTTCTCCATATAATCACGTATACCAACGTAAATTTTCCTCATTGTACCTGAAGAAGGCTGGTTTGGCCAACCGAAATATAGTACTTAAAAAACTGAAAATCTACGTTGTATCGGTCTCTGCGTCTACAGTTCTACAGTATATTTTCACTTGGTTAAGCTGATCCAACGTACAAGCAGGATTGAACATTTTATTCCAAGAGCCCGCGTTTCCTTTGACTAGCGCGAGGAACGCTGGTGTAGAGGAGTGGGATTTAATCTACGCTATTTTAATATTGCACATTGTGTCGATTGGTTTAGCCAACGCTTTTGCGTGCAGAATCAATGGCGGATCCAGGGGGAGGGTCGGGGGGTCCTGACCCCCCCCCCCCCCCCATCAGACCTGTGTCTCCCATGTGGTTCATAAAAATAATAGAATAAAATGGTTTTGTACGTAGTTGTTTCACTTCCTCCAATTGACTGATTGTCAAGTTTTTGCCTTAACAAACGCTTTTCGACTCTCAGGAATGCCGTAAATGGCGTTTTAGAGGGTAAAATCGGAAAAATTTTCCGGGGGACATGCACCCGGACCCCCCATTCAGAAATTCCTGGATCCGCCCCTGAAAATGATGGTTCAGCTCTTTTCCTTTCTACAAGTAGTTTCGATCTATGGGAAAATATATGAGTGGATAGTCGAGGTTAGGAAACAAGGACGATGGCAAATAAAACCACTATTAAATGAAGGGACACCGTCCCGGCTGAAATATATTTTATATATATCGTGTTTTCATGATTATGGCCTGGAGCTTGCTTTAAAATTTAATACTTTATTATCTTGAACAAGAGGCTCCTAGCAGCCTTTACTTATGCGCATGCGTAAGAAAGTTTTATGATATATTTTAAACATGATAAGAAGATGTCCGACATGGCAGGTGACATGGAGAAGAGTTACCTTTAGTTAACTCCTTTTATTCAGTCATCGTTACTGCAAACCACGTTGTTTACTGTTGAATGTTTTGGAAATGAAGACTGTACCACAATGAAACCAGTGATTCTTCTAAGACTTATATATACCAAACGTGAACATAGTAATGTACTGGGTAGGGTTGTAGGAAGTGCTGTCGTGACACTAAGTAACGCTCTTTTACCGGAAGTGAGAGTAGCCGGAAGTTACTAAACAGGAAGTGCTCAACTTAAAATATGCGTGCATAAATTTGCATGCAAAATCGTGACACAAAAAATAAAAATAATAATAACAAGAAAAACGGAGCCGAAACGTTACCTCATGCCGCTTCGCGCATGAGTAAATAGGAAGAAAAAAAATCGCCAAAAGCGATAAACGCAAACAAATCTGAACTAAAAAAGACAAAATAATAACTAAAAATCTCAAAATTCCACCAGAATGAAAACTTAATTTGATTTCTTGACCGCCTGTCACGAAATCAAAATTGATGAACTGTAATCCACTTCCATCCTTGCAATCCTGCACTTTATCCCCAAACTACTGCTTCTGTTTTGCTCTGTAGAATCCTTTTATCCAATTTAGTTGTATATTTGGTGGCATTTAGCGTTATACTGATGGCAATTAAGGCGGGACCCAACCTTATACATTTGAATGGAATTTTAAGAGGTTTGAAGAAAGGATAGCAGAAAGAAAATGATTTTTGGAACACCAGTAGACAAACATACCCTAAATGCCATTTCTCCGCCACTTGACATGGCTTTAATGGAAATATTTCGTTCACGTTTTAAGCAATCCAAAACCTCTATGCTAATCCCATGAATCTATATTATGCGGTGTTTTGTAAATTTTGGGGTGATTTTAAAACATACCCAAAAATCACCCCAAACTTTACAAAACACCCCATAACATAGATTCATGAGATGAGCAGAGAGTTTTTGGATTGCTTGAAACATGAACGAGATATTTCAATTAAAGCCAAGTCAAGTGACGGAAAATGGCGTTCATGTTTATCCCCGCCTTAAAAAGAAGATTTTAGAATTAGTCGAAGTGTTGGCCATTAATTAGTTACCGCAAAATTAATAGTAGTTTTTAGTTCCCTTTTTTAAATTTGTGACAAAACCAACAGTTCAGAGTTTGCACGTACCATGTGCAAACGCCAGCTCCCTTCTACAACTACAGGTTACTTTAAACCCCACTCAGTGTGTTTATACCCACCGCAAACTTGGGAAATGTTACGAACATGAATTATTACAAATCTTTAGATGATTAAACACATTGATGGAAATCGTGTACGAGCGAGGCTTCACGACTCCAGACAACTGAACTTGAACGCAGTCATTCAGGGTGTGTCTGGTATTTTTTGCTTCCTTCATAGTTTTAACATTCACGTATGTAGTTAACCTGAGCGTGCCATAGAACCATTACTGCGAGAGAATTGAAAAAACGAACAACCGCCAAAAAAAAAAACACCACTCAGTAGCTTTCATTCAATAGTCAAACTTGTATTGAGTTCCACTGTGTTTTTTTCGCTACGATAATATTTATTTTCTTCGTTTATTTTGTCTATAAATTTTCTATCGCAGACGCAAACTGAAGTCATAAGATACGGATGTTTGAATATACATGTTCCCTGCCGCCAAAGGTTCTACGATATACATATCCATGCAGGCAAGAGATATGAAGTCCACTAGCCTGCGAAGCGATAAAGGACGGCTGAATTCGCAGGCTGGAAGTCCACAATCCACACTATGCCTTGTTTCACGTTCCTGGAATCATTAGAAATCGTGTATTGGCAGAGTTTCAAGTCCTGCAGTACCAGTATAAATGAGAGTTGATTGAATTATTTTTTTGACGCTTAAAATTTGGCCCGCTGTCAAGAACGTTGTTGAAATGTTGCTAATGTTAAACGTTTGTTTTGTTCCGTGACTATAATTTTACTCCCACCCATAGCTCCTGACCTTTGAACTATTCATGTCATTTGTGTACAAAACGTTTGAGTCTGCATGAAAAATAACCTCCCAGCTACGCTAAGCAGACGAAAAAAATAGCCTCCTACGCAGACGTCCTTAGGGCTCGCCACGCAACCTTTCCTCCCCATTTGGCTACATGAAAAAGAGAACGGAGATGGTTGGCATGTAAACCCTTAAAATGCTACCTTTCTGATAACAAAGTTGTTTAGCACATAATTTCTCGAGGTGAGCAACCGCCCAGCTTGACTTCATGAATTTGGGTGGTCGCTAGCTTGCCCCCTAAGGAGTGCCAAGGCAAATGTTTGATAAAGCGAAAATCAGTCCACTTGAGAGAAGATTTTATCTAGAGCAGCTTTTCACCCTAAACCTTCAATAGCTCCTTTAATCTCACTTCTACTGACACAGTTACAATAGAACAATAGTTTTTATTTATCTGCATCTCCGGACTTTTTTTTAATCATACAAAGATTTAGTTTCCAATTGGAAATACGTTATAACTTTGTCTACAATAGACGACACACTGACTAGAGAATTTCTCAACAAATAACATGGTACTTAAATATTATATTGATCACGACCAGCGTGCCTATTATTACAGCATTCCTCGTAAAACATCCAAGTTATGAAAAAGAGGCAATTTTATCTTTCAAGAAATGTATGAAGCAATTACTGCCATAAAATCAAGAGTCGGGTAACAACGATATCAAATGATTTCTCCACCAGAGTTTAAAACATACTTTATTGCTTCCCCGATCTATAATTCATATTTTTTCGAATAATTTGTGATTACGCATTCAATTTTAAAGTTGTGTAGGAGTATTTCAAGCATTTGCATTTATACTTTTCAATAGAATCCTCGTCATTTTCTTTTCTTCCTTTTTTTTTTTCTTTCTTTCTTTGTTTCTTTGTTTCTTTCATTCGATTTTAAGAGGGGTTGCACAATATTATCACAAGTGATGGAAGTAATAAAAAGCAAGTTGCCAGTTGTCATGCGAACTGTCTGCGTTTTGAACACATTTAAGCTGATTTTGATTATATTTAAATATAAATTTGCTCATTAAATAACAGCAACGCTCCTAAATATGGTTTCTCTTGAGTTTAACTGTTGAATCAGAGGATTTTTTGTCAATAAAACTGCCAAAGAAATAAAGAGAACCGCTCTATCAAGTTATTCTACACGGAAAGGGAAAATCGGAAGTTTTCGGAAGCCCAGCAAAAAAACTACGGTAACCTTACTTATATTTTAAGCATTAAAAGTAATCGGTTAGCAGTTCTTTTGGCGAAATATAAACCCTCAGGATCCAACGATGAGCCTTTTAAAAATATATTTATTAAATATATGAGCCCATTAATAGCTGAGCGATCTTGCAGCGCCTAAATATAAATTTATAAAGGTAGAGACGCGAGATACTTCTTCGAAAAGCTTTGCACGTCAACGGAATGTCACGTTGCTTAACTTGTACCCCATTTTAGACCAAGATATATGATTTTACACATCTTATTGGTTAAAAGCTGTCCCCTGAAACCTTTGCTTTCGATACACCGGGGGCTTAAATGACAGAGTGACAATGTGGAATGACGTTTCTTGTCTAAGGAAAAAACACGACGTACGGATGGGACCAGGATCTGAAGTTCAACATGCTTACCACTGTATCACCACGCCTCCACAAGGTATTTGACATATAACAATTAATTTTATAATGAATTATGGCCTCCGTGGTTCATGAAATCGGAGGCCAAAAATTATAAATACCTATATACCACGTTCTGTGAGAACGCATGCACCCTGTATAAATATTATTATTATTATTATTATTATTATTATTATTATTGCCATCCTAACTTTCCCCAAGCTCGTTGCATTACATGATAAAAACGTACAACTATTGACCAGCCTCCTAAGTTTGAAAATTTAGAAAATATTTAGATTGTCAGTGCCTGACTTTTGGTCAGGTACCATAAATGCAGGATGCAGCCAGTGTATGACAGAATATTTGCCATTGAAGTGAACCCGTGAACCATGCAGAACCGATGGGTCATTTCCACGTAAGTTTCATCCTGTTTGAAGGCCTTGTCCTGGATGGGCCCTACAGCGTCACCATATCCGTGATCCTTCTCATAAGTGTACCTTTCGGTCATAAGAGCAGTGACTTTAGGTTCCAGGTACAATGCATTGATCAAAGTGGCAAGCATCGAGACAGCGAGCCCGGACACCTGGTGAAAATAACGTGAAGCAATATTATAGTTTAGTTTATACTGCAAAAGCGAGCATCATTCATCCTTGTCAGGAGCTAATAAATTCCTTCCTTTTCTGAGATATCATGCAAGAAAAAGGCACGAGAAAAACTAAAACGCAAGACAGTTAAGGACACTAGGGAAAGGAGGCGATAGCGACTTTACTAAGAAGGGAAATTTAGCGTGGTATAACACTAAGTTTCACTTTATTTCACCGACCAGTATTTAATAATAGCGGTTGAAGGAATTTGCTAAAGAAGTGCAAATGTACGCTTGCATATTTGACAACAGTTCCTCCTCGAGTAATCTCGTTCGAGAGCGGCTACTTGTTTGTGTGATCGTTAACGTTGGACAAAAATGAGCGAGCGTCAGGAATGTACGTCTACTTTTGGGCTTTGTGAATAACAAACTGATTCAATCTTTTCTCCTTGGCTCATTCCAGTTTTTCAAAGACATTCAAGAGCAGACAGCGTTATCTAATGGACAGATCTCTAGCTAGCAAATAGCAAATAAAATGTATTGGTTGCGATACATTCTTTTTCGACTTAATATTTACATCCGCGCCATCTTGAATTCAGAGAACGCCCTGGGGATGAGTTGATTTCAGCAAAAAGGAAAATAAAAGCTTAACCCAATCACAACAGACGAAGGCAATCCAATGAACCAATCAGAACGCAAATCAAATACATGTAGCCGGCGCCAAGCGCGGGAAAACGCGTGCAAGCAATTCACGATTGGTTTTGGTTTTTCTTCTGATTGGTCGAGAAAGTGACGCGTGAATTTTTTAGCCAATCATAACGTGTAGAAATGCAAAATGAAAGCAATCACGAAATTACTTTCAATACTCAATTTAAAATCGCTCTGTTACACGGAAGTTTACCAGGTATTTTGTTGTTGTTTACCTGTATTTTTTCACTTCCGTTCCACAGCTGCACGGGATGCATAAGGCAATACGTTGCCAAGGCGACGGAGGATAAACATGAGCCCACAGCGAAGTATACAGGAAACAGTTTGCTTTGTAGAAGACCGAAGGTGTGTCTTGTCAGCGTGAAGTACATTTTGTAACCTAAAAAGCAAACCACATGAAAAGACTAAGTTAGTCTATAAGAACTAAAAAGTAGGGAGCTTAAGCAGCCACGACGGCAACGCTTAACTTTAATTGTATTTAAATACTAATTTGGCAAAGGAAAGGACAGCGGTCGCCAAGTCCTTGTATTGAATTAGCTACATGTTAAGCTAAAATTAACAGTTATGAAATAACAACAACGAAAAGGGAAAAACAATGTTAATGATAGAAAAGGTGAGGCAGTCATTGATATGACAGAGCATTAGACGCTTATAAGTAAATAAGACTGTGTACGAGCCAGATTTAACTACAACAGACGGCAGGCATTCCAGGAAAATTATGGTCCACAAAACCTATAATTTCATCATTTGACTTTGTTGTTTTGCAGGGAACGGCAAAAAATGTACCAAAATGTAATGCGCACGTGCGGAGACATTGTTTTCGCTCAGTCCTATTGTTTTGTGCCGTTCTCGCTATCGTCGTCGTCGTAGTTGTTTAAGGCTAACACTTCCTTCAGTTTAGTTGATTTAATTCATGACTGATGCACTGACCAATACGTTATGATAGCACCGAGTGTGTGTAACTTCAACATGAAGTGCTTTGAAATTTCGAAGGCCTCCTAGCTTGATGTAAAAATAATTTTTGACCACCGAGTTTGATGGGTATTTCCGTCGCTTTTTGTGGGGTTTCTCTTGAATGTGTTTTGACAGAACGCTGATACAATACATGTTACAGTGGTCATTGCGAAAAGTAAAACTTGTTTTAAGAACAGGTTGGTTTCTCATTAGATCACGTAATTTCTCGTGCAACCTTTTAAGCTTAAGCAATTTAAGAAGAGAAGAAACACAATACAGAAATGAAATATTTCAACACGCAAAGGTAATTATTGAGAATTCATGTTCCATTCCACGTGTTTCAGTATAGGTATCGCGTCAAGGTACAGAAGGAGAGATCGAATTTCATGTCTGTTTAATGCGTTTTACCCCTTCAGCGCGCGTCCCCGAGTTTTGCAATTGCTGTTATGTCTGTTATGGCCATCATGGATGAAATCTTGACTGATGAAAATGAAAATAAAAGCTAAATTGAGCAGCGTTTTCCTGAAATCTAAGTTTAGTGGTTCTCACTTTTGAAAGCCTCAGTCATAATTAGACACCTTTTGTTTTCGGAGCTAGGGATAAAAAAATGTCGTGTTTGGTACGACATATAGGCCAGCTAGGAATATCGGAAAGGAGAAACCGGCTACAGATTTCTGCCACCGAAACATTCAGCTATGAGAAAGGTCACACTGTATAAACTTTCATGTGGTTTCATGTGTTTTCGTAAACACTCGTCATTGGGTGTGTAAATTATCTCCTAACGAGTGAAGTGTGAACGATCTGGGCAAATCAAAGCGGCAAGTGAACACGGCGACCGTCCTGTTTACGGCGACCGTCCTGGGTGTTTATGAAGCTGATAACTGGTAGAAATGTTTACATACCACATAGAAAGGTATTTTTCAACAGCAAAGCAAGCGATAAGATTTTAGACAGTTGTAAATTATTGATTGTGTCTTGTAGATCGCGCAGAAGCCCATCAGCGAAACACCGTTATATTTACCTTTTCTGGCGAAACGAAACGAGTTATTTAAATTGTTCCCGACATCAAAACCCCTTTATTGCTTCCAACAAAGTTCTTTTGTTTTTTAAGGTTGCCTTTGATCAGACAACAACGTACATATTGGTTTACTCGACTCGACTTTCAGATCACCAAAGCACACGACCTTGAGATAAAAACGCGACTGTTTGCTGAGATAATACCATAGTATTTGACGTTTTTTTCATACGTCGAAAAAATGATACGATGTTTGTTATTTGACACAGAATAAACATTATTCTTTTAATGAGCCCTACGTTAACACTGCAAGACAAAAGCTATGCATGGGACAATGCGCGAGATAAAACGGGCATTTAACATTTAAGTTTTGGACCCTTAGCAACTAAAATCCGCTCTTAAAAAGGGCGTGTTATAAACCAGTTGTATAAACATGAGAAAGTCTAGCTTTGTCAATGTTTTGTTTGAATTATGAATTAAACAACGTTATCTTGTATCAATCCTCTTCAAAGAATGCAAACTTTGGACTATTGACTAATCGGGCAGGACTGCTCTAGCTAACGGGGTACGGTTTAGTAAAGCCATGAATAGGCAGGCTGTGACCTAATTTTTAAATCTTGATTTCATTAATCGGCTTACTGCTAGTCTCATGCAACATCTTGCAACTTGTAGCGGGGCCTATTCTTTTTTGACCCCTTAAAAAATTACTCAATCATGGCTGCATTTTCCGAAATTCTCCCGGGAAATTCTACGCGTGTTTTGGATGCTGTGATATTCTCGGCGTTAATTGATATATTACACTATAAATCTGTCGAAACACCTCTTTTGTTCCGGTTCCAAAGTACAGATGAAAAAAAGAAAAACGAAAAACAAATCTATTATGACTTTTATATATCGGGGTTGCTGTCCGCTTAAAACTATAATTCGATTAAAATGGACGGGCATGTACACTTTAATTAGGATTTTATCTGTTGTGTCGGGCACAATGAAATGAACCCGTTAATGTCATTATTATTCGCGTTTTAACATTGGGAAGGAAATGGTTGCGAATGTTCGAATTTACCAAACTGAAAGATAACAAACAACATTTAAATATAAACGATAAATATTGTAAGTTTAACACCCCACATCGCGTTCTGAAATGACATTTTTTCGATCCAATATCTCAGACAAAAATTTATGATGGTAACGAATCTCGATTTACTCGAGTTTTAATAAGCAAACATAGTTATTCATAATCTACTCACCAGCGACAAATGTCACCCAAAATTGCATTCCAGTCCATGTACCGAAGGAAAACAAGTGAAGCATTCGGAGAGCAGTCGTAAGCAGTTCTCCTTTTTGGATCTCTTCGGAAATTCGTGATGACAAGCTGACTACGATGAACGCGATGAGAACCCCAAATAAATTTGCGCAAATTTTAAAAGTCATTGTTGAATGTCTTGGTTTTGCTACTTTACTTTGCCAAGCGGTCTCAGATCTATTTTGCCAACGTCGTTTGAGTGAATTTGGTAATTCCATCGCCTTTTATAGGTTACGCAAAGCTGGCTCATCAGCATCTGCGGTCGTGAAGATTGTCATGAATGGGCACTTTTAAGTAAGTGTTATACAAACAAGTTGTTATAATCGGTTGACAGGATCTGATCTGATAGGCTGAAAGGCTTTCATCGTCTTTATTTCACCTCAATTTTATTTTCCAATCGCTATTTTGCAGCGATTTTATGGACTAAGATGCATAAATGTTAACCTTAAATACGAAACAGCAAGTTTCATTTACAATCTTCGATCTCCTTTACGATAAAAGCCGTTGAAATCATACCGTTAGCTAGCGGAAGAAAGTATTAAATTTCAGGAAATAACAAATGTCAAAAAATTGTTAAATCTGTTTATTGCATAAACTGGACTGTGTCCTAACGTGTTTTACGAGTTTACAGGTTGTCCAGGTTCAGCACTAAAGGAACATGTATAGAATAAAATTCTGAACGTGTTGAATCTCATTGAAAAAATATACTCCCTAGACACTTCAGTACAGAGCATATGAAAACCACAACTACCTGACAACCTAGAGGAAATACGCTCGTTACGGTTAACGATAATATAGAGTTGGGGTTCGCCTTATCGACTGATTGAGATCAATTATTTAAAGTTTTGTTTTGGAAATCTCCTTAAAAAAATGCAAGGCTTGCGAAATGTACGTGATGCAATTTACTTTTGGAAGCGATAATATAT